>JARHVA010000962.1:1535000-1572500 GCA_037957365.1 Torreya grandis
TCAATTGAAAGAGGTGATATGTGTTTTTCTCTGGAAGTTGCTAACTTTTTTAACTACTCATTTATGATTCATAACTTAAATATTACCTATATGATACAATTTAGCTATATGGTGTGACTAAGACAAAAACACAAAGTCACGAAAGGGACTGATGACTTTTACACCTAGTAAGTTATTTTGATTATGAAAATCATTCTTGGATTATGCTATAGGGGTATGAATTATTCAAAGGGATGATGTAAAATAAAATTCAAGTGTTGAACCATATCACAAATTATGTTTATTGATACCAAGTCATCAACCAACTAGGTGGATATATAAAAATAATGATGTTGAATAATTGTTTGATAATTTTTATAGGTCCATTGGAATCTCCAACCCAATGACATATTATGAATAAACCCACTATAAAGGATAAAAATAAGGATGATGATAACTTGTTGAAAATAATAAGTAACCAATTCTTGAAGCATGTTTTAAGGTTATAGGTACATACATGGTCCCAATCAATTCTTATGACTACTATAATCCTTAGGATCAATTTATCCTCTACCAATGTCTAATGTAGAATATGAGGTACTGATAAACACATGAAAAATCATCCAAACCAATTGGTCACTACTCGCATGCCAAGATATGCAAAGCATATGTCCATATTTTTCATATACCTAAAATGGTAATATCCCATCCACATGATTCTCTCACTACCATCCATAATATGCATCTAGTTACTTTTATCCAATGATGTTTTCCCTCACACCAAGGGGAGTTTTACATGCATCATATAAAATTGAAAAAAAATGTAGTTATCCAAGTTATGATATCAAAACCACATGATATGAAGTATTAAAAGCATGATAAATAACAATTATTCCACATAATTATATTGTTGACCAAATTTGACTTTTAGGTCAAATTGGGGCACCCTTAGTAAAAAATTGATTTTTAGTCATATAATTGGGTATAATTTATTGTCATGAGGTGTTTTATAGGTCATTTGATGTCAACTAATGTTGTACTAGCTTTAGTCAATTAGTTTTGTAGCTCCATTTATCATTTTAGTCATTTTAAGGGTCAAAAATAGTGTATTTAGTGATTTGTATGGGTTTATTGAAAATGTGCAAGTGTAAAAGATTTATTTCATGTTCCATGTGTCCTATAATGTCTATAGTAATTTTCACTAAATGAAAATTGTTAGGTTACTTAGAAAAAGGTAGTTTTCTTGAAGAAAAGAGTGAGTTTGGCACTTGTACAACCTCCTTGGGAAATGTGCCACTTGGAAAATATGTAAAATTTTATATTAATCTCCCCCACACTAAAATATACATTTTTTTAATTTTAAACTGACATTTCTTTCTTAAAACTATTTTACTCCATTTTCACTCTTCTTGGTAGATTGAAGTAACTTGCAAGTTTTTACTCGGTACAGTTAGCACAAAGGGTTTTAGGAAAAATTATCTTATGGGTAGATATTAAACTTATTATCTAAATTTTCATAACAATAAGTTTTATTTTATTCAACAATGTTTTATGAACCATCCATTTGAATTTTAGCTTCCAAAACTGCCTGCTAATCTATTCACCTTGTTGATTTTCTCTTAGTTTGAATAGCTCCATATAAACTGGTTACTCATATTTTATCTGGATTATTTTTTCCATGTCTCCTTACACTTAAAATTCTTGGCTTCAAGTTTTAAGGTGTTTTTATGAGCTAATAACCTCAGTTTTGTAGAATGGTCTCTTTTGAGTGCAATGGGCAGTTTTCACCATTTTTAGAAACTTTGCGATTCTTCATGGCTTCAAGGGATTATTCTAGCTTCTTTTGCATGTTTCCAAAGTTTTATTATCCTCACTTTACCATAAAATATCATTTTATAATAAAATTTTCTATGAGTTGCAGTCATGTGTAATCTGCCTTTTAGTCTGCCATGAATATGCTTGCATACATGTGCTTGGAGGACAAGTCCACATTAAATGAGATGTCTTGATGCTTATATCAGACCATTATAAGTGTCTGAGTTAATTTTCATCTTAGAATAAGGTTTAAAACTCATTAAGGTATTGGATTCCTTATTCACTATTTGAGGTTTCACTTGCTACTTATGTATGTGTAAACACCCACCTACAGGTGTTGGCAAAGCTCTAAAAAGTGTTGTGAGACATTGAAATAGGTTTTGAAACTATAATTTTAAGTTCTAACACATGTTGTGTTCCATGTCAGTTTTTTTTAGGGTTAAGTTTGAAAATAAATCTTTTAAACCATCTTCAAAAGGAATGAAGACTATGCTCAGGCCTATTTTCCCTAAATAGGCAAAACAGAAGTCCAAGGGATTATTGTGGATATCTTTTTGTAAGGTCAATAAGATTTTAAGGCATATAGATTGATAATCCTTATATCCCTTCGTAAGGAGAATAAATATGATATAAATTATCTCAAATGAATTAATGGGTAATGGGTGTTTTAAGGTCCAAAGGTGCTCTTCAAAACACTAAAAACAAGCAGTAAGGTCTACAGGGTTTGGCCTAAAAGAGACTTCTCTTCAATAAAATTGGCATACCTTGACTAATAATCATGATTGAAGGAATATAAATGACCCAAATGAGAAATAATGACTAAATGATCATCTTGAGAGGTTTTAATATGGTTTTTGCTTCCTATGCACATACCTTATCCGTACACAGTCCTGTGTGTACCTAAAACTATCAAAGATTATCAAACTTGAAAACTATCATTCTCCTTGAAAATAATGAATGATATGAGAATGTTTGATGTTTTTAAACTATGTAAGGCTTAGAGGTTTTCAAGGGAAAATTTATGACCTTCAAATCTAATCTACACCTACAATGTGTACCTATAGCCATTGGAAATGACTGAGACAAACATTGGACAGAAAGAGCCCAGTTTGATGAGCCCAAAGTGTGCATGAAAGGTGAGACTTTGGAAACATATTTCCTATGGTTATATAATTCTCATGGTTCATCACACACACACACACACACACACACACACACACACACACACACACACACACACACACACACACACACACACACACACACACACACACACACACACACACACACACACACACACACACACACACACACACACACACACACACACACACACACACACACACACATCATAACCAAGTCCAATTACTAAAGGAAACCTACAGCTAGAAGTCCTACCAAAGCAAAACATAGTCATGACATACAGTAATTAGGCTTGGACATTGTTGTATGTGAGGTATATAAAGATGAGATAGGAAATTAAATTCATATAAAATTATATTTGGATATTATATATATACTTCCAACCATGGAGATCAAGTATAAGAGAGAACTCAAACAAGTAAAATCTAGTCCAACATGACAACCCTACATACAGTGCTCAAATGCAAGTCTGTCTTAGATTTTGGTGACTTTGAAGGGTCTAACCACATGACCAATCTTTGGAAACTTGTAGAGAGGATATTAAACACATAAATATGCCTTTTAATTGATTAATTTTTCTATACAAATATGGGAAATACCCCCTATTTTGTCTTAGATAGGGGATACTTTCTCCATGCCCTAAACCTTGTAAATCTTGAGAAATAGGTACAAGATTGAAACCAAAAAATATTTAGAACTTGAAGATAGGATTTAAAATTTGTATAAAAATTTGATAGACATGGATAACACCTAGTAGAGGGATGAAACCAAGATAAGTGGTCCAAGGAGCTAGGTATGCAGGCAAAACTATTTGAGGCCTAGAGCCCAATTTGGAAACCACCTTCATTTATATGATGTAATAATACCTATAACAACATTTAACATGTTTATAAAGTGAATTTGGAGGTTTCTAAGCTAATGGAATGAAAAACATTTTATTTGGAAGTTCTAGACCCTCAAGTTGTAAACATGCCTTTTAGGCAGAATTCAAGATTGATGCCCAAATGGGATGTTATCTTTAAGACTAACATGAGATGAGAATTATGATGGAATAAGGCATGCTTATGATTCCATTTAAGATGTGTATAAGTATATGTGATTAAATTTAAGCACAAGTAACTCATATTTTAGATTAAAAACAACTCAGACCTACTAAGCAAGGTCTAGGCCTAATGGCCAAAGTAAGAGTTGATCACATTATGGCATGATGATAACATTATAAATGCATTTTATCATGTTATTAGGATCATAATAGGGGTTTTTTAACTTGTGGATCTCAAGGAATCTAAATTGGATGGTCCAAATCACCAAAAGGTTGTAGGCAGTCTTATGATGCAAGGTCTAAACCAAGGCCAAATAAGATCATTCACCATTCTAGTGTGAAATTCACATTCCAACTCATTTTGAAGTGTTTTTGGGGTTATAAGGGAGATGATAGAGTTTTTTTTATGTAGAGGAAACCTTGGAGAAGCCATTTTTGGCTCAGAAACCCATAAAACATGCAAGAAAGAGGAAAAAAAAAAGCTTGAATAGGTAACTTCAAGAGCTCACATCATTCATGAAAATTTGCATGAAGACTATATAATTTTAGAGGAGTTATACGGTGTACCTAGAAACTAATTTTTGTCATTATTTTGAAGGTTTAACATCCAAACTTTATGAACCAATCTTAAGACCCAAAACTGATCAGAAACCCTTGAAGACCCTTGATAAGGACCAGCTTGGAAAAACAAAGTTGGATAGATACTAAAATTTAATATTTTGTTTATAATGATGATTTTAGGTTGTATAGGACTCCCTAAGGATACTTCACACCAAGATGAGTTGTACAGACCTATATGGATGGGGATAGAAATAGGGTTTTACTCACTATTTTGTGTGTTATGTAGGATATAGGAGGAGTTAAGAGATTAAACAAAGTTTGTTTGGAATATTGAGACTTAAAATGACTACCCAAATTAATTTAATTCATTGAAACAAATTTTAAGTTCCCAAACTAGGTGATTCAACTCAGCGATTCAAATCTGGCATATTGGGTAAGCTAGTGAAGAGGATGGAAATATTCAATTGAGCTCATTTTAATGTGTACCTAATGATTTAAATTACATTTAAGGCGTTTATAATTTTCATTCACACCATCCCATGGATTTTTATGCTCAACTAATGCCAATTTTTAGGCCAAGTGGGTAGGTTGCATGAAAGGGTAGTTTTTTGGAAAATAGATGATGATGGCTTACTTTCAGAGGTTTTCAGAAGACCAATCATGAAACCAATTCATGGATAGGCATTTATAATTACCCTAACCTTCATTTCAATCATAAAACCTGGTCCTCATTAGTTAAAAGATGTTCAAATAGGCCTAATCATGAAGGCAGATTTTTTGTGCAAATGGGGAGTTTTATGCCACTTTTCATCAAGTTTGTGACTTGGATTGACACATTTTTTTGATAAACTTGCATGGTTAGACCCATATAATCTTACCATGAATTTATAATTGATATTAGCATCATGACAAGTGTCCTTGTGACCATTGGACTTCTCTCTCTCTCTCTCTCTCTCTCTCTCTCTCTCTCTCTCTCTCTCTCTCTCTCTCTCTCTCTCTCTCTCTCTCTCTCTCTCTCTCTCTCTCTCTCTCTCTCTCTCTCTCTCTCTCTCTCTCTCTCTCTCTCTCTCTCTCTCTCTCTCAAACTTTATAAGAGTTGGTAATTTTTGCATTGTATTGGATGATCCACCTGAGTATGGTGAATCCATACTAATTTTCATACCTTTTGATCAATAAAATGACTAAGTTTTACCTCTCCCATGTCTTTTCCTAGTGTGTGTACTTGAAGGTTTGATTTTTCTCAAGTGACACTCTTGTTTCCTTAGCATGCTAACTCATTATTGAAACCTATTTATAGTTAGATAACTTCTTATTGTATGTCATTTGAAGTTTTATTATGATAATTCAAGGATTAAGTGAGTTTGTCTCTTCATCAGTGCCATTAAAGGCCTCTTGTCTAGTCCTCCTATCCTAGATTTTCATCTGGACCTCACAATGTAACATTGAAGTGAGAAGTTGTAGATTGGGAAAGTGTATGTTTGGTTTTTTGCTTGATCTCAAGTGTAATATGCATATGGTTGGATGTAATCAATCAGTTTGGTGTATCACCTCCATTAGTTTATATTTTATTTAAATTTATTTCTCCCTTTTCACCCCCTAAAGTTTAGTTGTAGTTTGATCCATAGTGATACATCAAGGGAACTAGCCCTATCTAGAGACTCACCTCATTCCTTAGGCTACCCACAAGCCTAGAGGTGATTCCATTATACCACTTGGATGAGGATATCCTTGTCATCTCCTCAAAGGGTGAAAATCCAAGTGACAACATGTATAACATCCATTTATGTGAATAACTATTAATTCCATTATTTTTTTTCACATAATCATAAAAATAGGATAACAAAATTTAACTAAACTACGACATGTAAATAAAATTAATAAAAAAATGATATCCTTGATTGCACAAAAATTAATATTTATATTATTAATTATGTTCTATAATTATAATCACAAATAAGTTCCTTCAAAATTTGATATAGGAAAAGTGGGATGTGACAATACACATAGATGCAACTCTTTTTAGATGTCCAACTTTAATATGTTATGTGATAAGATTTAAACCTATATTCATATTTTTAGTGAAGGTGTGAAATTTAATTTCATGATATATTAATTTTATTTCAGAATTAATAAAATATTCTAAATTATAAACATGTAACATTTCTTTACTATAATAGTTTTCATTTTTTGTGACCAACACACACTATTCATATTTTTTTAGACATAGGGACCCACTTATGTCTTGAACAGATGCATAGATTTCATGATCATCATTAATTTTGAGGTTTAGTTTAAAATATGAAAGCTTAAGGTGAAATTGAATTGATCACATGGTTCACCCTCATGGTCACATCTATACGTAGGTTGGATTGAGTTATGTTTAGAAACTAACAGTCACTTTTTGTATAAACTTATAAGTCCTTATGTCCCCATTAAAATATTAATTATGACCCCTTGACACATCATAAAATGTCTCTATTATAATTTTCATGGCCCCTTTTTGATGTTAAAACCTGGTTATTAATAATTCACATGACCATTTTTCTAGACTTAAGCCCAAACTTTCCATGTATCCACTTGCGAACCATTCCCTAAACCCAATTGGCTATTAAATTACATTATATAAAGTTGTGAATCCACATAAAAGTATAATTTAATCTTATAGACACCCCATTCTAGCCACAACTAACTTCCAACCAAACTTTAGATTAATTTCTACCATGTAGTGCAAATTAAGCCTAAGAATCACTGAATGTCCCAATTTCATCCACACATTGAAAAATAGTTATCAGAATCATTTTGAGGCATCCCTATTTGGGATATTATCCTCTATACAATAATAATCTCTCATGAATTCATCTTCAGTCAACTTGTGACCTAGCAATGTGACAATTTGGCCTTTGGACCCATTAAGCGGGGCACTTGATCAATTCATAAAATGCTAAATAGAATGAATCAAATAATTAAACCAAATTTAATGTTTAAGTTAATTTACCATGTGTAATTAGTGAAAATAATTTTTTTAAGAAGAAAAATTCAATAAAAATGAGGTTATGATGGTGTCAACATCCTCAAAGTCAAGGAATTGGAAATATCTCCCTAAATACAATAAATTTATAAATGGAGAGACATGCTTAATAAATGGGATATTCATCCCAAATATTAATTACATGTCCCCTCCTTAACTCAACTAGGTTTAGTTTGAACTCAACCATAGGTAACTCTAACCTAACTACATTTGGGTTAGAGTTAGTTTTGGAGGCTATAATATAAGGCCTCACCAATTGATAAAAAATCTTGAGCAGTGTAATGTTATTATGCACTATTTCCTTGAAATCATTATAGTTTAATGTTATTATGCCAAAATAATTCCAAAAATTTTCCTTTGTGTAGTGTTACCATGCCTATTTTTTAATCCAAGCCAAGCCCAAACCAAATCAACATTGCCAAGATGAAAAGGAGAGGTAGAGCAAAGGAGCTTCATTGACAAATATTTCTTAATCACACAACTGAGCACATCAACTCATTGCCAATACAAAACACTTGCTCTCATGGAAGGTAAAATGTCTTATTTTGATTTCATTTGTTAGTTACATGTGTAGTTCACTAGCTCCTTGAATTTCTAGGCTAGAGGTGTACTACTTTTAGTGTGTTTGTTTTAATTTTATTTCATACTAATGCAATACTAATCTCTCCTCTATGTATTCCTTGATCACATAATGGCATGCCTGATGGGACATGCACCCCACAAAGCTCTTCATATGGTATTTTAGAACATCTTGCTAATATTTTTCATTCAAAATTTGTAATTTAATGATTGAAAAGGTGAAAAAATTGAATCTCATAGTTGATACACAAGAATATGTAGTTTTAAACCTATAAGATGAAATATTTCTCTACGAAGTTACGATATTGCACATGTGGTATTACATGAGACATGTATTTTTGCACTACAGAAGTGTAGTTTTGTTACTTAGCCCATGAGACATATTTTTATAACTGGTAAATGTGTTATTTCCTTCATAATTAGTGGTATTGCATTCATAATATGTAGTTTTTCACTAACCATATTTTTTTTGTAGGGTAAAATATAGGTTTGACTAGGACATGAAGTTTTGTCATTATGATATGTAACTTTGCATTGATAAAGTGTCGTATTGCATTAACAATCTATGTTATAGGTGAAATGTATTTTTTAAGGGTAAATGTGTTATTATACTCATAATATGAAGTATTTCATTACATAAATTTGGTTTTTCACTAATAGTCTATTTTGTTTGTTAAAGTGTAGTTTTGTACTAATAAGTGTAGTTTTATAGACATGTAGTATTGCATTTTAGATTGATGGTATTATACTATGTGAAAAAGACAAGAAACCCAAGAGCTCAAATTTAGTTGTTATTTGATCACTTGATTTTAAGCTTCTAAGCAAAAAAAACCCACTAACACTTTTTAAAAGACCCAAAGGCCAAGGAAATAAGTTTTTAGCACTTTAAATCTTCAATTCATATTTACATTTGGTGCTTATTAATTGTTTAATCATTTTTTTTTAATTTATCAAAGTTTAAAAATCAACAAAAAATATAAAGGGATAAATTTCACTCCACATTTCACTTAATGCTTTAAAATTAACACAAACTTAGACTAAGTGCTCTTAAGAGCTTTTCCTTTTGTTATTATTTGTGTGTTTTTGAAAACTAGACTTAGTGTGTATGCTCTCCCCCATCCCCTTTAGGGAATTTGGGTGACCAAAAGTGCTTCAACCATTGCTTTTGTCACTTATTCCAAGCATATAAGTAATGTTTCAAAGTCACTCCCCAAGATCTAAGTGACTTAGATGATCCTAAAATGTCCTTTAAAGTCCTATATTTATTTCTTGCATCTAAGCTTGTGGGAAGGATTTCATCAACTCCCCATAAATTATTTAGGGAAGCATTGACCCAAGAATTCATCTTCCAGCATCATTTCAACCCCACTTTATGGTGGGGTATATAAATTGAGCTAGTGAAACATTGGGACATTACTTTGAGTGGTTAAACTAACTCTGTTAGTGACTGCTACCCCTAAAACAATAGCTTAATAAAGACATCACACTACACTAAGCAATTGATGTATGTAGCGGTTGTAAAAAAGACAAGACCTTTTTATAATAAGTTGATTAGCTTGGATCCAAATGACGTGTTTCACCCTAGTGTTAACCATACATATGGGACCATTTAGAATGTGTGAAAAATTATAGTTTTTATATAAACCCCATTTATCACATAAATATTATCAATGCATGACAATTAGCCTAAAGTTCCATGTCATCATATAAAATATTGCGAGAAGAGAAGGCCTAAAAAACCCTAATTTTCATGTGTATATAAATTTTTTTGAATAAAAAAATTATTTCCTCTTAAGAAGTATATAGATGAAATTTGACAATTTAAAGAAACCCTATTAGTTTTTAGGAATAGGATGATACACTTGGGTGTTTTTGTGTATTTTCCTTTTAATTACATTGTTTTGAGTCTAAAGCTATTTTTTTGTCAAAACCATGTCCAAAAACAAGTTATGAGTCAATCACATGTTTGTACACAACTTTATTCCTAAATAAGTGTTATGTCATCTATTTGATACCACACTTTGCCTTAGACATTTCCAAAACATTTGTGTGTCTGTCACATGTTTAAAAGGGTACCCATTTCATCCCAAGTATTTGCCTTAGAGTTTTGAAACAAAAACTTTTTCATACCTTTTGATCGAGATAGCATCATTATGTTGTTCATATTGTTTCAAAACCTTTTCCTTGTGACAAATCAAGTTCAAAACTATTTATGTATTCGGTTTATGATTGGTATCATTATGCCATATATTTTGGCCTAGAATTTGGTTTATTTTAGAGATGGAGTCTTTTAAACAAAGTTTGAAATTGGTATTGTGAATTTTAGATTCAAATGTTGACTATTTTATGCCTATGGCTTGCTTAATTTTGGCTTAAATGTTTACCTCTCACTTTTGGATTTGTAACTTAGATCAATCTCTTATTTGCTTTGAAAATATTTTGTGCCTAGACTTGCGAAGGGTTTTTAATTTGGTGTGTCTTGAATCTCTTTTGTTTCTTATAACTAAGGTCAAAAATATCTCTCTGAGTACAACATTAAGCATGGTTAGTTTACATTTGAGTCTTGCTCATAACTTGGGATTGAATGTTTTACTCGTTCTTATTTTTTATTAATTGGAATTGATTTTCAAAATTAATTTTAGGCATGTGCCTAAGGTCCAATGTCTTTTACTAATGGTCAATTTTGTGTTTGAATCCATATGCCTAGTTTGAATCCAAGTGTTTCAAATTGTTAGATCTTTTGCCTCGTCATTTTTACCTCAACCAAGTTTGTTCAAAGTATAGATTTGTGCCTTGTTTCCAAAGACCTAGAAATTTACCTTTCATTTTAGACCTAGTTTGTTTCAAGTCTAGATTTATGCCATGTTTCAAAATACCTATCATTTTCCATAGTTTAGATTTCATTCATACCATTTTGAGCCTTGATTTGTGCCTTGTTCCTAAATACCTAGGAACCTTTTCTATTTTAGACCCAAAATAGAATTGTTTAAAACACTTTTTCCAATAAAATGGATTCATAATTGTATTTCACTTAACCATTTATGAAATACATTTGAAATTGGACCTTGAAGACATTTTAGATCGAGTTTATCATTGACTAGATTTGGAGAATAAATCCATTGCTAGGACAAGTTTAGATCAAGTTTGATTTTTAGACCAAGTTTTTAGACATACCAAGTTAGGATCATTTGATATTTAGACCACATTTTAAGAGTTTGTAGAACTATGGACCTTTTTATTAACAAGACTCTAATCATGTATTTGGATATTCCTCACTACACATGTAGTGGAACCATGTAAATATGGATTATGATAATGTGGCCATGAAAGATAACTTTGTTCAAGACCCATATGGTGATGATGTAGTTTTTGAGATGGATCCTAGTCCTTACATTTCTCAATATGTGAAACAAATTCAAGATATGTTAGCACACTACATGTTTAACACACTACCTTATCTAGGTCAAGACTAAAAATAAATAACTAAATATTTGGCTTATGTATCATCTATTATTGAACAAGTTCAACAGCAACCATACTACATTATCATGTCATTGACATATGACCCATACTTACTTGATCATCACTTTATTGAAAAAAAAGACAAGGTTTTAGTCAGATTTATAGAGTTAGGGGCTAAGTTTATATCATATTACCCCCATGAAAATTTACTTAGTCTAGTCAGAGTGATGAGAAATGTACCTTACACCCAAACTATCAAATAAGCCTCTACTAGTTTCCCTCAAGTGCTCATACCAATGGCCAGCCAAGACCTAAATATTATTAAAAGAGGAAAATTCCCCATGTAGGACCAATTCACACAAATGAAATTAGTATATAAGACCTACCTTAATGTAGAACAAAATTAGAATGCCATGACTTTATTGAATGATCTATTTATAGAGCTAAATCATTCAATATGAGTACCAGTTGATTTGAGATGTCAAGATAATCTAGGTATAAACTCCTTTTCCCAAATTAATTTGGTAGGTGACATGTTCATTATTATTTTCATTAAAGAAGTGACAATGGATTCCACTTAAGACAATGTGTAAAATACAGTGGATAACACACAAGTGTCTTCCAATCCATGCCAAGGTGATATAAATGCACACAAAAATAATATAAAACAATAAGTACCTCTTACCAATATATGAGTGGTTTTTAATAGTAGAGGGTAAGAATTCCTACTTACCAACCACATCAAGTTACTTCCAATCCTCAACTAGCTACTTCTTTAAGCATGCAACAATAGGGGATAAGTAATCAATGCCAACCAATATTTTACCTCAACAAAAAGTGATGAATGCTATCCCACCTCAATAGGTGATGGATAATATTCCATGGCCCCAAGAAGAGTCTAATTTACCATTATAATAAAGGTATAACACTACACCACCTCAACATGTAGTAACAAATGTTCCATCTCAATAGCTAGTGATAAACATACCTCAACATTTACAAATTTTATATAATCAACAATGTATTTATATTGGTCAATGGAAAATACCAAACACCCAATAAGCATCTATTTAATAATAGGAATTTGTGAAATAAAGAGGTAATGATTTCCAAAAAGTAATCAACCATTATATTTTACTCAACAAGTGTCACATATCCAAAGATAAGGCCTTAATCAATAATAAGTTCCCTTTATTCAACCAATTTTGACTAGTCAACAATAAGTCCCTACTCAACCTTAGTAGGTGTAGTATCTTCCATAAAGTAATATACTTACATCACAACCCTAATTCCCTCAAATCCAAGGCCATATATTGAATCTGAAAAAGAATATATACCAAAAATGTGTAGAATATCAATGATCACATCTTGATATGCAAATGTATATTCCTAGTCGATTCACCATCAAACCAACATTACATAACATTTCATACCTCTGTTATACTCCAATCAAGGTAATCCACCTTTGACTACCTATCCATAGCCATAACTAAATATACCATCTAGTTTCTTGGCCCTAAGAACTAAAATAAATGAAGGATACAATTGCCACCATTCAAATAGGGAAGCATACCAAGAAATTCAAACTAGATGATGTGTGTTCATACCTATTTAACATGGAGTATATTCAGATACTATTTCCTTCAGATTATGAACCACCAAAATTTGACAAGTACAAGGGTAAATGATACCCTAAGTTGTATCTAACAAAGTTCTTTATTGCTTGATAATCAGTGGATTATAGTGATATTTACCTACTCCTTTTGTTCTTTGAAGTCTAGATAGATAGGATTTGGAATGGTTTCTTAAGTTTCCAAAAAATTTAGTATATTATTTTGATGATCTCTCAAATAAATTTTTGAAACATTTCTCCTAAAATATCAATAATGATATTTCATTAGTAGATTTGAATCAAGCCAAGAAAAAAGCTAGAGAGAGCTTCACAAGCTAATTACAGAGATGGAAAGTGCTTACCAGTCACTTTACCCATAGCTTACCAAATAAATAATTGGTCATTATGTTTACCAAAAATCTACACAGTGAAATATATTATCATCTAGAGATTTAGTATGCACACACATTCAAGAAGATCATCGATAAAGGTTTACAAATTGAAAAGGATCTTATCAAAAAAGGGATTATCAAATTGACCTCTTCAAACTAGAATCATAGCTAAAACCAAAATACAGGCCCAAGTTATAACTCTTGCCCAATTGAAGCACAAGTTTTTACACCATCTCAAGCTGACAATTATGAAAAATACAAACCATACAACCATAACAATAACATTGTTGGTAATGGAGTCATTGAGTCATGCCATATTCAAATAGTATAAACACTATTTTCTCAACTTATGCTACAAATGAAACTTATTCCTCATCAATAGCCTATAAAAAAAGTGTAGCCTATAATACAATATAGACTAATTTCTCCAATTACACAACCACCTTTTCAAACCCCTCTTCTAATAATAAGACCCACTCCTAAAGTCTTTACTGATCTTGGTGAGCCCATTGAAGTAGTGTTTCACAAGCTGTCCATGACTAATATGATTAGTTAGATAGTTTTGAAACACTATCTAGAAGGTATACCATATCAAAATCATATAGAGAGCATGAGTTCTAGGAATACCATCGTGTCCATGGGCATTCTATATGCTATTGTGTGTAGTTTAAGCACCATATTGAAAATATGTTAGAAAATGGGGAAATCTAGTTGGATAATAGAGCACATACTTCCAATCAAAACCTAAATATCTACCAAAACCCTTTTCAACAGCATAACAATGGTAATATAAAATAACAACATATATCACAAAAACAAAAACAATAACATTATCAACAAAAACCACAAAAATAACCACATTAACAAAAATAGTAATAACATCAATTGAATGGAAGGAACTAAGGCCAAAATGACCCCAACAACTAACATAATTACCACATAGTTTCACATGACTATAATAAAGTTATAGGTCATATTATGGGTGGGAATATTTATACCATTACCATTAATCCTAGACCAAATGCCAATAGACAATGTGTATTAGCTAACACTACTAATCAATCTACCTATGCCAATAATCCTTCATTTACCTATGACCATAGCCAAACACAACAATAACTAAGGATTAAAATTTCAAGACATTATTATGATAAATCTTCATTTCCACATGACCAAAACCAAGTGCATTGGTAATCAATAATTATCCTCTTTGGTCTATCTCTATAATTTTTTAGTAGCAACAGTCTTGTATCCAATCCGTATTGTGCCATCATAACTTGATAGTCTAAGATTATCATCCCAAGTCCATAACCTCCTACCAATAGACCAATATAACACATCATACTAGCTAATTATAATATAACTACTAATATTAAGGAAATGCCATATAACATTATGGAACAACTCCAAAAGACACCAATACAAATCTCCATTCTAGATTTGTTACACACATCTTCCACCCACAAGAATATCCTAATAGAACTCCTAAGGCCAAAATCAAGTTATAAATGACATAAACCCCAAAAAAATTCAAGATTTGGTTAGACACCTAGCCCTAAGCCAATAATTTACCTTCAACCAAAGTGATATGTCATCCCTTATCCCTCTCCATAACAACCCATTATACATTAAATTTGTCATCACACAACATAAAATCAAACACTCCTCATAGACAATGATGGGGCCTAAATATTGTGTCTCTAAAGCTCATCGATCATTTGGGATATATAATGATTAATCTTAAACCATAAACTATTACTATCAAGGCTTATGACAATGAATAATGGGAATCACAAGGGACCATAATTTTTCCAGTGATCATTGGGCCTTTGACCCTCGATACACTTTACCAAGTGTTGGATGTATATCTATCATACAATTTTCTTTTAGGTAGATCATGGACACATAAAATTTGTGCAATCCCTTCAACATTTCACTAGTTTATCAAGTTTCCTCACTTAGGGATGGAGGTCACTATCCAGGGACATCTATATCCATATGAACATTGTAAGCATTTGGAGGCCAAATATGAAAGTTACAACTACCACTTTGGCTTAGACCTTGTAACCAAGAAGGAGAAAGATAAAGAGATACTTGTAAAATTACTATAATCTGATTGCATATACCCTAATATCCTTGCCTCATCTTCACATATGCCTCCTCTCAAAATGTCGAATCATTTTACCATATGAGACAATGGTCTAGGAGAGTATTTGACCCATGACACATTCCATAATTCCAAGCTTATGTAAAATCCCAATACCTATAAAAGGCCTAAAGCTAAACCAACTTACATAGAATGATGATGGAAGGAAACATGGAAAATTCATAGCCCATCACTTATTATCTTCACATTGGTCACTAGCCAAGAAGAGGATCCATTTGTCAATGTTGATTCCTAGTTTTATAATGACAAATTAGCTGATTGATACTATAGTGAAAAGCATCCCATCCCTAATAGGATCATGGATAACCAAGGCTATGAAGGTAGAAGCTGAGGGGTAAATCGATATGGTATTATTGAACCCATTTTTATGACCAGATATAAAGGAACCTATGGTCTCATATTTAAACTACTTAGGGGTGACCCCATGTATATTATTTGTGTTCCAATGCCAATGACTAGTGATGATGATGTTGATAAGGAATTAGAGTCTAATCATAGTGTTTTTGAAGACCTTTCTAGTACTAATATGTTTAACCCATATACCATTTTCACCCTTATGCTAGTAATCAGACATTCCACACTTCCCCTTTATCATCCTCAACTTATAAAATGGGACCAACAAGAATCCATAGTGCCTATGGATGAGTTTGAGAATGATGAGGCCTTTTCCAATTTTCTATGCCTAAGAGACAATGTTTTGTTAGGAGACCAAAAATAAGGGTTTTCTATCAATCTGGATCCTACAACCGATTTTGGAGACCGAGTGAACACCCTTAGCCAAAAACAAAAGAATAAAACATTGAGGTCCCAAAGTGAAAACCTTTGTGAAGAACTCTTAGAATAGGTTAAAAGTAAAGATAAAGGGTAGTATTTTAGTGAAAACCTATTTCAAGCACCACTATATGGGGGTGTTCACTTTTCCTCGAATGAAGCTTAGGATACCTCTAATGATGAACTTAATTTTGGGTTTGAGATTAGTATAGAATAAAAACATGCATTTGATCAAATAGTATAATAATATCCTACAACATTTGTAACATGTCCATTGCTACCATTAGGGGATTGTAATTCATATTGTTTGGGAGAGATTGAATAACTAGTCTAACTAGAAGACTTTACCATTGCAGGCTAATTCAAATCCTTACCAACCATTTTGGAAGATATCTCGAATCTCTTAGTAGAGATACTATGGACGTCAAAAATTTGATCAAATTAGGCACATCCCTTAATGAGGAGGAACATGAAGTTTTTACATCCCTTTTGAGGGAGTTGTTGACATTTTTACTTGGACATATTCAGACATGCCTAGTTTGGATCTTGCCTTGGCTGTACACCATATTGTTATGTATCCTGATGCCAAGCCTATGAAACAAAAATTACATAAGATGCATCCTCATATTGTTGTGTTAGTTAAGAATCAAGATGCATCTAATTGATCAACTATTCAAAGTGGATCTCAAACATTATGCCTATTAGTAAAAATCCAAAAGGGATCAGAATCTACACTAACATTAGAGACATTAACAAATTCTAGCCCAAGGATGACTTTCCTCTACCAAATATTGACATGATAGTTGACTCGATAGTTGGGTATGAAATTTTTTCCCTCATAGATGGATTTTCAAGATATAATCAAATTAGGATTATGCTAGAAGACCAACATAAAATAACATTCACCACTCCTTAGGGAACGTTTTACTATCAGGTTATGTCATTCAACCTCAATATTGTTGGGGTAACATATCAAAGAGCTATGGCCATTATATTTCATGACATGATGCATGATATTATTGAAACTTATGTCAATGAAATATTGAGTAAATCAAAGACCTATGTAGACCATCCATTCGTACTATGAAGGATATTTGAAAGGATTATGAGTATAAGGTTTATCTTAATCCCAAGAAGTAAATCTTTGGTGTCACTTCAAGAAAATTATTAGGCTTTATTATCTCTCATTGAGGCATTAAATTTGACCCTACCAAGGTATGATCCATTACCAAGATGTCACCACCTTCCACTTTGAAGAAACTCCATAATTTTTAGGTCAAAATCCAATCTAGTATATGCTTCAATTCACATTTATCCAATAAATGACATTCCTTCACTCACTTTTTTAAGGAAGGTGTTACATTTATTTGGAATACAAAATGTCAAAAATACTTTTGGCACCTGAAGGAATATATTGCCAATCCACCTATTTTGTTACCACCAATGCTAAGGAGGCCATTTTTTTATACCTATCTACCATCGACAAAGCCCTAGTGGAAATTTCAGCTCAGCATGATGAATATGGTAAATAACATGTCATATACTATCTAATTCATATATTGGTCATATATGAAAATAACTATATGCTAATATAAAAATCTTGTTTAGTTAGGGTCATTAAAATCCAAAAGTTGTGTCATTACATGCTTAACAACAAGACCCTAATCATTACCAAAGTAGATTTGCTCAAGTATCTACTATCAAAGATAAATTTATAGGGCCACATGGCTAAATATATCATGCTTCTGAGTGAGTTTGAGATTGATTATGTCAATCAAAAGGCCATAAAGGGATAGGTACTTGTAGACCAGCTTGTTGAAGCTTCCCTTTCACATACTAAACCACTCACCTTTGCATTCCTAAATGAGTCCATCATTACCATCATAGAAACACCTCCTAAGGATAAGTATTATAAGTTTTATTTTAATGGTTCATTCACATCTCATGGATCAAGGGTAAGCCCATTATTTGTTACACCAAAGGGGGATCTCATTCCTAAATCAATCTATATCAGCTTTCCTTGTACTAATAACATGGTTGAATAGGAATCACTCATTATAGGTATTAATCAAGTAGTATAATGGAAAATTTAACATCTTATAGTTCATGATGATTCTCAATTAATCATCATTATGTTCTAGACCACTTTCAAACCAAAGATGATACGTTGATACCATACAAAGCCAAGGTGGATATTTTAAAATAGAAGATTGCCCACATAAATTTTGAAAACATAACATAGACCAATAAAAGGATGGTCGATGCCATGGCTACTATTAGTTCTTTGATCTATATCATAGATAAGGAAAAATAATATTAGTTCCTCATTAAACATCTTCTAGTGTTTACTCATTAACTTTTAAAAATCTAAATGATCTGTGATATTTTTGGTACCAGTTCTATTTGGTATTTAGGCCTATATAACTACCTTCATGACCATATCCTCCCACTAGAATTATCATGTAAACAACAAAAGGCCTTTATACAAAAATCCTCCCTATGTACCTGACTTGGCCCAACCCTTTACTACATAAGCTTTGATAGAACTCTACTTCATTGTTTAAATTTGATAGAGGCCATATTAGCATTGAGGGAGTTTAATGAAGGAGTATGTGGAGCCCACACTAGAGGCATCATCCTTGCCAAAAATATCCTACCTAATAATTACTATTGGCCAACTATGGAAACTAATGCAACTACTTATGTTAAAAGGTGTGACAAATGTCAAAATAATGCCAATATAATTCATTCTCTAGCTAGAACACTCAAACCAATACTTACACCATGTCCATTTTCAACATGGGGACTTGATCTTTTTGGAAAGATTAATACTACCTCATCTAATGGCCATAAACACATCCTTACCACTACAAGTATTTCAATAAGTGGGTTGAAGCTATACCCCTCATTTACATGACTAAAAAACAAGTTTATAAATTCATCTCCAACCATCTCATTTACCACTATGGTATCCCATCTGACATTATATATGATAATGCTAGATCATTTAAAAATAAGGATGTCAAAGCACTCTATTCTGAGTATAACAACACCTAACATATTTACACCACATATTACCCATAAGGTAATGGCCAAATAGATGAATCTAATAAGACCATTGTCAACGTACTTAAAAATATTGTCAATAATGATGGATATGATTGAAACTTATAGATCTTCCATGCCCTTTGGGCATATCATACTAATTACCATACACTAATAAGAACCACACTATATTCCCTAGTATATGGCACTGAGGCCATTCTTCCCCTCAAGGTTGAGTTACCTTCTCTACGTATGTCATTGAAACATATCTTGGATGATGAATATTACATATTAACTCACCTATATGATCTTGGGTTACTAGATAAAAGGTGCATGGTTATTGTAAATAACCTTCCAACATACCAAAACTAACTATGTGGCTAATATAATCGGTGGGACAAATATATATATTTTAAGCTTGGTGATCTTATCCTCAAATAAAACCATAAGAACACGATGGCCGATAAAAATAAGAAAGGAAATTTCAATCCTAATTGGATAGGCCCCTATTTCATTATGGCTAATTATAGCTCAGGAGCATACATGTTTGCTACACCAGATGGAGATGAACTTGATGAACCCATGAACTTAATACACCTCGAGTGTTATTTCACTTGAGAGACCTAAGGTATTATATATGAGACTCATTTACATCATGTCATAATATCATCTTCCTTTTACCATACCATATACCATTCATTCACTATCGATTGAAGTTGTTTTACCCTCCCAACCCATCTTTTTTTTTACCTTAGTTCTAATTCATTTTTTTTTTGGCACCTTTACCAAGGGGATTAAAATGACATTTTAGTAGTCAATTTAATATTCTACATAGAGACAATATCTTAGACCAATATGATAGTGATTTGGCAATTTCATTATTCATTGTTGACATGTTCTACTTCCTTCTTGACACTACTAATTATAACTACCTTTGGGAAAATTAGTATCATTGACCCATGCCATTATTTCCTAATTATAACCACCTATGGCCAAATTAGGATCAACACATTTACCATGCATTTTTGTATCACCTTTTAATTCTTATTCTATAATGTGACATTTGCCTAATTCACAAAGTTTTTTCTCCTTAGTTAGATCCCTCCATTGTATGGTAGACCTATGATGATTTGAGGTTTCATTATAAGACTATGTAGGCAGTGCTCTATTTATGTTGAGGTCATCTCAATCACCCTTTTACCATGATATCTACATTTTTTGATCAACCTAAGTCACACTCTCACCATTTTTTGAGTTGAAACATTTAGTATCTCATCATCCTCGATCGAGCTGAGGTGCTTAGAAAATTCAAAAAACATTTTTAATAAACCTAGAAAATCCTAAAAAACATAAAATCATGACAATTGGCTTAGAATTTCCATGTGAGCTATAAAACCATCAAAATTTTCTAAGATGGGCCATTGTGTTTGTTTCATTTATTTATAGACCACCTTGGTATTTTTCCTCCCATTTCTAAGAGAACTACATCATCATGAGATCCACACAGACTATTTAGGTAACACTTGGATACATGGGGTATCTAAAGTTAGCTCAGTTGCCCTCTTCCTTTATTTTTTGACCACTTATTTTCCTTAAGGATCCTAAGAATCCTAACTATATTATGATTAATCACTTGTCATTTAGTTTCCCCATCCTTATTGGCCTCATATCGTATGATATCACCATTTTGCAAGTTTATATTGTGAGCATTGTGTATTTGACTTTGATACACTAATAACCACTTAGCTTCATATTAAGTGCTCATCATTTTGTGAACCATTTCTATTTGAACACTCTTGTCATTTTATGAGATCTTTCCCATATTCATCTACACATAAATCATGTTTCCTTATCATCATTCTCTTTTATCCCATAACCTAAGAGAACTACATTTGGCCTAAAGTTCATGTTGGACCTTGCATCCATGGAACTATGTAGGCAACATCCACTTAGCTAGTGCATATAGAGTCAATTTAGCTACCCTTTATTTTTATTTTATTCCCCCATATTTTTGTTTTACTTTCATTATCTCCTATAGCCTACAGGTGATGTTTGATATCTTTTTTGTATCATTATTTCCTTATAGCCTAGGGGTAACCTTGTGCCAATGTTCTTGCATTTTTATACTTGCATCATTACTGTCTAGCGTAGGGGTTACCCTCTTCCTAAGAGTAACACATTTATTACACATGCACAAATAATTTGTCTCTTGTTTACACTAACATTGTGATTAATCATTATTTGTGTTTGTTTTATTTTATTTTGATTGTTTTGTTCATTGTTTTGTTCATTAGTTTTTGTCTTGTTTATTTATTTATTTTTCTATTTATTTACTTTCCTTGTTTTTCCTTGACTTAGTATCTATGCCTTCATTGGGTGATACCTTGCACATTATACTTAAGTCCATCCATATTCATACTTCAATAGTGGCATCATGGTTTTTATCATTAGTGTATTGTTTTCATTTATTTATCAGATTTGGTGTTAGTCCTTATGAGTATTATGGCTAGGTCATCATGGTGTTTTAAATCATGGTGTATACCATCATGTGATACAATAAAAATCATTTCAGTTAATATTAAAATAAATGGTAACACATTAATTCTCTTTGTTCACCTAAAAAATTCCTGACCTGTCCAAACATTACCCATAATGAATTTTTAGAGTAATTAAATCACAAATAAATTTTCATCCCTACTAGTTAGGATGCACATCTCCATACTAGTAGGTAGCTTAAATTCATGCATATCCTCTATATCATTTTACTCTTACTCTGTGAGTATGGATTTAGTATGTAAGCCCTATTTTCTAATTTGACATATTCTACCAAAAACCCTAGTGATAGTGATTATAACTACCTTTGGGCAAATCATTGTGTTTCAATCTATCTAGATCTTAATGATTATAAATAATTTTGGGGAAATCATTATCATTTTCCTACCTTAATGGGGTAGATTTTCATTATGTTAATGATTCTAACCAAATTCTGTCAAATCATTATCTTTATCTGCCCTACAGGGGATCTTTTCATTATATTAATGATTATAAGCTCCTTTGGGCAAATCATTATTTTTCACCTCAATATGTTGATGATTATAACCACCTTTGGATGTTTTTATCTACCCTACTAGGGCATCGCATTATGCCACTAATTATAACCACCTTTGGTAAAATTGGTCTTTCCACCCCCTTTATCTTTTGGTCCCATCACTTACTTTTTTTCAAGGGACCGCTCATCGACCTTATTGGTTACACTTGCTCATTTCTAACACACAACACTTGCTCTCATGGAAGGTAAAATCTCTTTTTTTTATTTCATTTATTAGTTACTTGTGTATTTCACTAGATTCTTAAGTGTCTAGGCTATAGGTGTAAGATTTATAGTGTGTTTTTTTTAATTTTCTTTCACAATAACACAATACTAATCTACCCTCTTCATATTCCTCGATAAAAAATCCCACAAACCTGATCCAAGTCTATGATTACATGCCCTATCACCTATAAGAGATTGACACATGTCATTTTATTTTATCATACTTTTATTCTCAAAATATTATAAGTGTGATCATATAATTTTGATTGTGTCTTTTTTATTATTAATTGTGTTTTTTTATTTATGTACAATTTTTTACAGACTTCACAATATCATGTTTTGGCACATAAACTTCAAATATTCCATGACATATGAGTCAATTGGAATGCACCACATGTCATAATTCACATACCCTTGTAGTATTGTACTTTAGTGCATAAAATTCAAATATTTCATGAATTTGAACTATTTTAATTGTGACATGTGTCATGTTTCTATTTATTACGCACCTTGTCATGTTGGTATCTTGTCATAAAAAAATTCAACTCCATCAGTCTAAGATGGTCAAATGATTCTATGTGTCATTTTCATAATACCACATGTCATTTTTACAACATCTCATAAAACTTTCACCCTATGCATGAGACTCCAAGAGTTGCATTACATAAAATTAATGGAGAATGTCATGTAACACACTCATAGATCTTTACAATCACAAACTGAACTACACATTGAAAACAAATTGTTGATATTTTTCATACTACATGACTCTGATTCAAACAAATCATGCCCCTTGTCACATTATGATTATTCATACAATTACACAAACTCAAAGGGGACTCTAAACCAACAATATGAATTTTGAGACTTTAAATTAATCAAATAATTCCATGTGTAACATCTTTAAAGGTAGAATAATTGAGAAGCAAATGTGAGAAAAATTTGTAATTTTAATGAACTCCGTGAGTCTAAACAACTTAGATATTTCCACATAAAAAAGGGGATATTTCATGAATTTGAGGTTGAAATTAATTTTCGTTACCACCCATCAAACTATCACAAGTTTTCATATGTTACAATGATCTACACAATCTATCTAGTGTCAAAGAGCTTAGTAGAATGGTCACATAAGGAATATTTATACATGATGCATAATTTTTTTTTAATGAATGCAGAAACCATTGAAATTAAAATATACTCAAAGATTACATGGCATTAATATACTCTGTAGGCTTGTTAAGGCCAACACTTTTGGGTTTTCCCATATTTTGAGTTATAATATCTTTTCAAAAAACATAGATTTTGATTTAGAAGGTATTATAACTTTAGCTATAGTTTGAGACTCCATGATCTCTAAAAATGACCCAAAGGCTCTAAAAAATTCTATACATACTGTGCATTAGTGTAATTATCAAAAGGTTAAAATAATAATTACATGGATAAAACATGATGACACTTTGCATGATATTATATAAAGTTTAAATTTAGACAAAAGATGATTCCAAACAACCTCAAAGTAGAAGTCTTATTTCAAGTTATATTTAAGATTATCATAGCTTGCTTTAAATTTAGATTTAAATCTTTAGTCTATTTTTATCTACTTTAGATAATATTAGATTAAATCCATTTTTAGTAATTGATCACATGCATGATTTTACAAAAGCAATGAGATTACCATTAGACTATTATAAATATTGTGATTTGAATAAAATAATATTCAGAAAGGTTTTAGGAAACTCATAAAGATAAATAAATCTTCATGGATGTTTTATGAGTTTGTTTTAGTTTTCTACTTTCTCAAAAAAATATAGATTTCATGTATTTTCTATGCTTTAAGTGATAACTATATGAGATTTATATCCATTATTATGAGTATCTTAGATTAAGTGTAATATTCTAACCATTTCATTTAGTTAATGTTTGATCTCTTATTATTGTAGATGTATGTGATATTTTCTATTTTCTATAATGAATTAGATATTTATAAAGTTTTATGGAAGAATGTGCTTTTAGTTATTCTTTGTGATCAATTTATATTATAAAGAGATATTTATAAGATTCAATCATAATTATTAGTCCTTCTACTATCACACTAAATTAAATCAAAATTTAGTGCATGATTAGTTTATTCTAATTGTAAATATTATCAATGATGAAACACATTATGTTAAAATTGAATATATGGGTGATGAAGTAACCTATGATGAGTCCATAGTTAATTTATTAAATTCACTTTAATGCATCACTCTCATACACAATGAAGTTGTGATAGTTTTTTTTTCACAAGAGCTCATCTCACACATGGACTTTCAGTTGATTGTATTATCAATAATGGTTCATATAATAACGTGATTGTAAATATCCCTATCTAAAATTATCACCTATCAATGGAGTTACATGCTCATTTTTATCCACTTGGGTGGAAATATATTTATCTAAAAACACATATCAGGCACACTTGCATAGTGTTATTTATGTTTTATCCTAATTTTTGGATAAGGTCACCTATGATGTGACCTTTAGGTATTGTTGTGGTTTTTTTACTTAGGAAACCCTATCAATATGATAGGAAAGTCTACTTTGATGCATTAAAAAACACATACAAAATGAAAAAATATGATAAAACTTAATCAAATGTTTTATACCAACATATAATGCACATCATAATGTTATCCTAAGTTTTTATTAGATATGGCCAAAACACTTTTGAAACTAGAGCTATGAACCAAACACAAGGATTTTTAGCCAAGGTCCCCCAACCTATGAGAATAAAAAGAGAAAATATAAAAACATTAATTGAACTAGAGTACATATATAGCTAAAAATTAACCATAGTAAGATGAACAAAGAGGAATATCAAATTGTTTTGATAGGCTCCCTAAACCTAAACACATGAAATAAAATATAGCTAACTAGTAAAAAAATAAAAGAGGAAACAAACCAAAAATCTAGTAATCAAAATAGATTAAACTATTAAAAAAACTAAACTTCCATAAAGCTTATATATAATCTATCTAATTAATCAAAAAATAAACCTTTCATTGAACAACAATAATTAGATACCTTGATTGGGGTTCTTCCTTGGTGGTTTCTTGGTGTTAAATTTGCCTTCTTTTAGGGTTCTTTGCATTCTTTTAGAAACCTACTTTAGAGTTTATTTGGTTCTGATGGTGTATCCTATAGGTTTATTGTATTGCTTAGTCTCTTCAACAACCTTATTTTTCATCACTACATTTATGGTTAGTCTGGAATTGAATGGTGAGGTTGAAGATGTGTTTTTGACTTCTAGTATGGGGGAGGATTTACTTAGTTATTCACCAACTAGATATTTAGTGTTTTTTATATTTATCTAGGAGAATAGATCCACCAAAGGTGATATTAATAGAGAGAGCTTCCATCTTTAAACATTTTTTTTCCATGGGGTAAAAGGACTAATTTTTGGTGCAACAGGGGAGGCAACCATGGAGTCTGAGATTGTAGTTTTTTCAATATTATTTCTTGCTTTAGGATTTTTATGTATTATTCAAAGATGCATTCATCCCTGGAAGATTATTTGACCATCTCATATATGGATTTATCTTGCTCCTTGGTTCTCTCTATTTTTTGTTTGGGCATGTAGTTTCCTTGTGACTAAACTCGCAGTAAATAAAGTTGATGTTTGTTGCTATTTCATATACTCTTTCTTGGGACCAAGTATGGTATCTTGATTGTAAATAAATAGTTCTTGGGAGGGGATTTTTTATGGAGATATATACATCAAATCTAGTATATAAAATCCTTCATATTTATCTAGTGATGGGATATAGATCAATCAGTTGGCCTATGGCTTTAGCCACACCTAGAATGATTTATTCCTCCCAAATTTCTATAGGGAAGCTAGGTAGGTTAACCTATGTCAGAGTTTTGAATAAAATGTCTAAATTCAGATTCATTCTTCATTTCCACTTTCTTAGGTAGAGATTCAACTTCCCAAGAAACCATGGACCTTATGTTATAACCTTGGTGTAGTCTTCTAAAATTGATAAAGTGGTAAGGAAGAATTCATTTGACATGGTCATAATCTCCATATGCCCTTTATGATTCCAATTTCATTTGGCCCATTCCACAAATAATTCAATGTTTGTATTTTTTCCTTGAAATATACATACTAAGGATATGTCTAACATCCCATTAGCTCCATCAAGTAAAGAATCATGGATTTTGAGGCATACCTTGTTGTTAACGAATGTGGAGCCTAGTGTTGATGTGGAAACTTCTTAAAACTATTACATTTTACTACTCAATATTTTTCCCATGGTTTCCTCTCAAGTAAACAAGGGTCCTTTGTTCTATCCTTTAGGTTATCCATAGGTACACATGGTGCTTTTGGAAGCTATGTTATTTCTTGAGGTGCTAGCAAACTCTTTGTTATTTCTAGGTGGATAGGATTTTCTAGGCCATCAACACTCTAGTGTTGCATAAAAATTTCTTGCTCAGGTTCTAAATTAAAACTTCCCCCCATTCAAATTGTTGTTTTTTCTCTCATTTCCTTTTTCTCTCATTTCTAGGCCATAATATATAATAATATTGTCCTAAGTTGTATAGAAGTACATAATGGAATTAAATTATAGAATGAATGTTTGTTAACAAAACCATAACATAATTTAAAAACAATAAATGTAAGATTTCTATTTAATAGTTAAAATATTGATCCATTGATGTAGTCAACTCTATTATTTTTTCAAGAGCCCAACACCCTTCCTCTATACAAACCAATCAATTATATGATTGATATGATTCCTAAGGTTCCATGTTTACTTAACATAATATTACAACAACATGCCCATCCAAAGACATATTATTCTAAACATATATTTGCTTAAACATATTACAAGGAATCATATACTTTGGTGAAACCCACTAGCTCTTGGCCACATTATCTTCTAGGGAAGGAACCAATTCTAGGTAATGATAATTTTTACTTTTTCATGTTCTTCAATTCAAAGTAAAAATTTAATAATATAATCATATGAAGTGGGCCCTCTACACACAATAATTTCACTTTATGAGTAATATTATCAAGCAACAACCAACATAGTTGAAACTTGTTTGAGTATCCATCCTAAATCTTCCACCTTGATTGTTGACACTATTTCATTTCTAGGAGTTTATACATGGTATTTCAGTATTTCATATCTAACATTCAGGAATAACTTCATAAGTCTTCACCATCCAACCACTTCCACATTGTTTTTTTAATGTTTTTTTCAAAAAAACATCATATAAGAAGGGTTGTTGAATAGGTTTTATCAACCTTGTGTGCCTCATGATAACCATCATTATTTTTTTTAAGGAAACACACTTTATAATTTTTGGTGGTCACTTTGGGAAGTAGGTAACACTTCATTAGTTGAAAAAATTCTTCTATTGACCTCATAAATTGTGAGACATTCTTCTCATTTTGAGTCTATATATAGTCTCTGGTTCCTCCAAATTTTCAAACTAATTACATGTATGGGGTGTTTATTTGTCTCCTCCTACTATGTGGAATTTTATTCCAACTCACATAGAGCATGATTATCTCTGAGCAGTCTATTCCTAGATAATGTGTCTTCATTTGAGGATTGTTTTAGTTTTTTTCTTATTGCTCCACATGAGTTACCTTTATACTTGAATTTTTATACAAATAAACACATTAAAAAATATAAATCTAAGGTAAAATCCTTCATTCAACATTTATAGTCTCTCCAATCTAGATTTTTTTTAATCCTTCAAAAGATTAAGAAAGCATAAACAAAAATTAGATCATCGTCACTCCAAATTATGCCATTATGTTTCCAAATTCTTAGCTTCTGCTAGATTTTGATTGAATTTTCAACATGAAGACTCTCTATAACCATCATGGGATACCTACTTCATAGTTTTTACACATATAATAACTAATTCCACGTCAATATAGATGATTTTCATAGCACTAGATGTTAGTAGTATTTATTTCATTTTTTAAATCACTAGAGTCCACTTCTTCCATGGATGGGAGGAATGATGAGGAGGCATAATATATTATTTAGTCTATAGTTCAATTTCACCATATGAGAATTGTAATAAGTGTGAATTAATTATTTTTTACTCTCACTAACCATTTCCTAGATTCTTTCTTAGTTGGTTAGGGTGAGCAAGGTAATCGATCATTTCTAAAGATTTTATTTATTTTAGTAGTTAGGTTAGTTCTAGTAATTTCCTTGATTTTAGGATAGTGATGATCCTATAATAACATATGTAAATCCCATTTATAGATAATGAATTTTGAAGTGTGAAGTATGAAAGGATAATTTATTACACAACAATTATGTAGTCCCTCATACCACTTCCTCATATCATTCATTGAGTGGATCCCTTATAGGATTCTATAGATTCATAGTGCTTAAATTGGTCCAAAGTGTGCTTGTGATTGATCCAATCAAGTGATTGGTTAAATCAATTATAAAATCTATGAAAATTGGATCTATGTGATAACATAGCAAACAAAAACATAGCGATAAAAATCATAGCAGTAAAAATGTAGTATGACAAAAACATCATGAGGATAAAACATAGTGTGGAAAAACATAGTGGTACTATTAATGTCATAAAAATGTCTTGAAGAGCATAATTGGGACATTTTAATGATTATCACATTGTTTATTTATTGTCTAATTCATTTTGGTGATAGTAGTTAACATTTCATGGCGGAAAAGTAATGCACCACATTTACAATAAAAATATTAGAGTAAAAAATGATTTTGTGAGTTTGGACATTTAGTTAAAAATTTGTGTCATGTTCAACACATTACCAATACCGCTACATTTTTTCCTCACTATGATATTATCCTCACGATGTTTTATCATACTAATTCTTTTACCATACTATGTTTTTACTTTTACTTTATTTACTGCTACATTTTTGTTCACTACTTTTTTTTAGGATGCCAAAAAATTATTTCAAAAATAGCCCAAAATTTCATTGTATATAATCTATTAGGTTCACATGGCACAAAGTATCTAAAAATATGCCTTGATTTAACCAATCAAGTGATTGGTACAATCAATGATGAATTGGTGCAAGTTGAACCCAAATCACATTGATATATGCCCAATTAGGTTCACATGGTAAAGTTGGTCCAAAGTCACACTTAATTGAGATAAATGAACAATTAGTTCATTCAATGATGAAATTAGAGCGAATTGAGATCCAAATTAAAAAATATATTCCCAATCAAATTCATGTGGCTCAAATTGTCCCAAATTTCATTTTTGATTGAACCAATTATTGTATTCATTCAATCAAGGATGAAAGTAGGGCTAGTTGAACCCCAAATCACATCATATAATCCTAATTTATAGGTCTAAAGTGCTCAAATTAGACCAAAGTGCACTTGTAATTAAACATTTTTAGTGGTTAGTTCACATGATAATGGAATTAGAGTGAATTAAGGCCTAAATTGCATTCTATACACCTAATTAGGTTCATAGGGCTCAAATTCACCCAAAATGCAAGATTTTATGATTGAAGCAGTTGAGTTATTAATTCAATCAGTGATGAATTTTGGAGGAATTTAGCCCCAAATCTAATCATGGACACCTAATTGGCACCACAAGGATTAAGTTGGAAAAGTGCACTTGTGGTTGAACTAATTGAGTGATTGGTTCTATCAATGATAAATCTGGGATGAATTGAGCCTCAAATTACATCACATAATCCCAATCTATTTAAAAAGGCTAAAATTGGCTTAAAATATGTTCATGATTGAAATAATTAAGTGATTGCTTTAATTGGTGATGAAATCAGGACCAATTGATCCCAATATCATATTGTATAGTCATAAGTAGTTCCATGGGTCTCAAATTGGCCCAAAGTGTGTCTATGATTTAACCAATAATTGAGAGAAAAAATTGGGGCCAATTAAGTTCCACATTGCATCGTATATACCTAAATAAGCTAGAATCATACTTCCATCTTAATTGTATTGAGCATATTAGGTAGAGGACAATCCCCTTTTATTGGTAGACTCCTCTCTCCTTTCTACTTATTCAACATCTAGTTGAATATTTTGTAACATGTTTTGTTGAATCTTTTCCATGAATTCCATGAATAAATTCCCATAGTTGGGCCATGTTACCTATACTTTCTCAATGTTTGTTTCCAAGTTTTGAACTAGAGATCTAAGACATTTGTTCTCATATTACACCAACATGCAACACTATTTGAGTTAATTAAGTCTTATTCTCAAGGATTTAGTCATGGATGGTCTATGAAACCATAATTATTACAACACTTGTCAAAAAATTTACATACAGTCTTGTTATACATAAAAACATCTTTATGTTAACAAAAACCTATACAAACCACAAGTAACTTTCTATTTTTATATCAAATTTAATTATAACTCCTATGATTTTATACTTCTAGAAATCACTGAATCACATAATGATGTTATACTTTTAATTTTATTCAAAATGATAGTTTCAATAATTTTGAAGTAATATGATGTGTAATAGAAAGAACACATTGATTTCAAACCATGAATAGTAAGAAAATAATGGGAATAAATACATGACACAAAGGTTTTGACTTGGAAAATACCAATATATGGAAAAACCATTTAGAATTTGAAACTACACATCTTCCTTCAATGAAATAGGTTAATACAAAGAGCTTCAGGAGCATACTACTCACATGTTTTTATCTCCTATCTTCTTAATGTTGTGATGGAAGAACTAAAGGATATATAAAATCATACAATCATGACAAATACTCATATCACTCTTACTCTCTATATAATTTCATCAATTTTCTCCTCAATCCTATAGATCATGATCCATCACATGGTTCCAATTTTCATCTCTCTTGGCCATTATTATACAATTATATAGATGTACATTTACAGAAACAATAATTTTAAATGCCTTAGAATGATAATATCAACTGATTCATATCATTACTTTGGTTGTTCAACTGATGTGAGTATTATTGCTTCATACAAACATGTGGTAAAACAACTACCCAACAATTATGAAACCACCCTAGTGGTTAAGAAGCTAACCTTAGGTTTTTAAAACAATCATAGTAGTTTCAAAGCCTCCACTTAAAATAAACCAATAGGTTCTTCACTACAAAAATTTCTACACCTTTCAAAAACCATATATTTTACTTACAAACTCAAAAACACATGCCATTTTTTTTAATTTTTAAAATGTTTCAAGAGGAATCCAAATCTGTAACTACATTTGAATTTTAACGAATAATACTTTTCATTTCACCTCTATGAATATACAATATTTTTTCAATAATAGCCATGCAAAATATTATGACACATCATATTTTATTTCATTTTATCAATCTCGACTTGTCATTGATTCTCATAGATATTTGGATGGATTACATGGATCCTTATAGATTAACTAAGTGTGGAAATGCATGAAAAATATACAATGGAAAATATTTTTATACTAAAACTATGTATCAACAATAAGAAGGTATTATTGGAAAAGGTTGATACTTTGAAGAATGTTAGTAATTCATTAATTAAGGTTATGAGAACTAAGAAGTTTTCTCAGTGTAGAAGATCATTGGTTTTATCATAGGTTCTTATAAAACCCATCATAGCATATTAATTTGTGTTTATATACAAAGTAAGATACAAGTTATTAGTGCAAACATAGTTATAAAAAGATAAAGCATTTCTTCGATTCAAAATTACATGTTTATCCTAAAAATGCAAACTTAGATTATATAGAATGTTCATTATTTTTATGTAAGAAAAATATAGTATACACTATGAATGAACAAATATAAAAAGACATTCATAAAACACATCATCTTATCTCTATATTTTGTAACCCATTTCCTATACAATTGATCACTATATATAGAACTTACAAAGCTCTATCACTTCACATTATAACTTTTTAGTTCAAGCTTGAAGGGGTATTTTCACATACCACAGTGTTTTAGAATACATAAATAATTTGAATAATATAAAATTCTATAATCACACAATATTTTCCACATCACACACTTGTTGTGTATTTATATTATTTTATTTTTCAGTCCTAAGTCTACTACCAACACTTTCCTAGACTTAAATAGTTAACTCATCCCAAGATAAAGCCATAGGAAGTGTGCCAACTATTAGAACTGATAAACTTACCTAAGGGATTAGTCTATAAAACACTACTTATTATAAAATATCAAGGTGTAATTTACCTGTTTTCACCTCTTTTTAACTACTTAGCTCCCATTTCAATTTTTCAACTAAGTAGCATACCAGTCTACCTCCCTTATGAGTTTTCAGTACATTGGCATAACCAAAAGGCTGCCCTTTATATGTTTTCAACCATCCTGGCCCTATGACTAATTATTTTTGCCTAATCTACTTTAAAATTTCTTCAAAACTTTACAAAATTGGTATTAGGTAATTCCTATAGAAATGGAGGAGGCATGGAGTGTGTTGTTGGAGTTAGATGATGTTATGAAGATGATAATGTGACTAGTGTTATGTCAGAATATGGTGTTGCTAAATATAATGGTGATAAATAAACCATGGTTAGAGATGAGGTAACTTCAAACTCAAGTACTATAGGTTGTGTTATGTGCCTCCCTATTTTTTATATCTTATGTGATCTAGTTTAATGGGATGAACTAAAGTTCATCAACATATTTAGAAATTGAGTTGTTTAGGCATGAAATATATTGAATTATTTCAAATCATCTAAGACATCCCAAACCTTCCTAATAAAATTTAATAGAGGAGCTTGACACTACATGATTTCTTGAATATTATCATCCTATATGGTGACAATGATATCCCTATTATGTGGGATCTTCAAGTGAATGTCTTGTGACATTTACTCTAGTATGTCTGTATATGGGTGGCTTTGGACACAAAAAAATGTATTATGAAGCATCTTATTTTTCCATGAAATTATATTTTTCATAACTAAGTCTCTTGAGTTAAGATACTCCTTAATTGTATCATCCATGAGCTCCAATGTGGTTTCTTGATCTTTCATGATAGTTTCCAATCAAGCATAGTGATAGTAATTTGAGTGTATTAGTATACAATAGTGTCCAAACCCTGGTTAGACTCCTCAAGGATCTAGAAAAGAATTTATATTTCTAATTTTAGGTGGTACCCTTGTGCTCATATATATAAAAGTTTATGTGAAGGCACCCAATCATTAGTGAGACAATAAATCAACACAATAAATTATTTTTCTTTGGACATTACTTTGTCTCCTAAAACATGGACCAATAGTGATAGATAAGTATCATTGATGACCATGCAAGCCTTGGCTAACCGATCATGTAGATTTGCATTTTCCTCCCTTAAATAGAGGTTATATTGTTCCATATTGAGATCCTTATGTTCCATGGACTCTCTAAATTAAGCTAATCCCTCACCCTTATTTTCTAGTGTCATCTAAGTCACATCTAGTGATGCCTACTAACTTGTTTTGGTCAAAGAAAAATAATCAACAATTTTGATTGGGGCTGCCTAGTGTCTAATTTACAAAACTAGGAGTGTGAACATTGTTCATCTTGAGGGTGGGGCTTGCACGTCCCACAACCATTGGATGGTTTTTTGAGTTATATCTTATGATGCCTTTTCTTATGTACCTCCTAGTGTCAATACTAAGCCATAAAATGGGTAAAAATGTTTTAGATCATCAATAATTAGTTGTTGTTTCAAATTAATTATTAGCTTCAGAGATTGTTGGAGTTACTCAACCTTCTTAGTATCATATATGAATTATTTATCTCTAACTCTTTTTATGCTTTAGTATTTTCCCTTACCTATGCCTTTGTTGTCTACTCTACTTGTTGCACAACATCCTTGGTAGCTTTCTCCTCAGCCTTTTTTTAATCTCTTCTTCTTACTTTCATAGGGATTCACTCTTTCTCTCCTACACTTTGAATCAACCTCAAAAAAATTTCTCTGCTCCTATGTGAACTCATATACTTGTTATTTTTAATTTTTTTACATATTATTCTTATTTTTGTTTTTGTTTCTTATTTTTCTATGTGTTTTCTTCTTCACAAAAACATCTTACTCCTTGTGCTTCTCTTGCATAGCTTATGTCTTCTGTTGATATTCTTCTTCTTAGGCCTTGCTCTCAACTTTGTATTACTTCTTCATTTTCATTTATTCTTTTATGGCAATATTTTATGCTTCTTTTTATCCTTTTATTTATCTATTTTAGCTTACAAAGTTTGTTCCTATGTTGCAATGTATTCTTGTTTGTAATGAGATGGGGAATGGGAGGATGGAGGGGCTAATGGGTTGAATGATGATGGGAATATTAGGGAGATAAAGTCACCAATGTGAATGAGATTATTAGTTACTTTGTATAGGTAGGTGGAATGAAAACCTTATTCAAGCAATTTTAGGTGCAGACTATCATAGTACATTTTTTCTTTACAGTTTGTTTTTCCTCAAACTCAATCTTCTCCACAAGTAGTGGTACAAAAAATGAGCCCATGCATTCTAAAATTGAAGGAAAGGTCTTCAATTTTGTGTGTATTCTAGGTCTATGTATTAGTGATTATTTATGACTTACTTATTTTTATGTGCCTTATGTTTCCTCTAGTTGTGATTATGTAGAAGATGAATATCATTCTACATTTTCTCTCTTCTTACTCCATTATAGTCTCAATTATGATTGAAGTTAGAGGTGTGGGGATATCAACCATTAGAATTTTTGGGACATTTTAGTGCATTTACAAGTGTGCACTACTTTCCAAAAGAAAAAAAAATCTTCTTCCTCTCATATAACTTTGTGCCTATGTATTCCAACATAGACTTGTGAAATTATTACTTAGTAACACTAAGTTGTATGAGATCATATTGTGTCACTAAGCCAGGGGTTGGTTCCATGATTATTCCTCTTTGGTGGAGGAGCCAATTTTGTCCTTGGTGTTGATGCCTTTATTTAATTTTAATAACCTATATTGGGGTCACTGATATTTTATGTGGTGTTTATGCTTCTTCTTGTGCATTCACCACCCATTTTTGTGCTCTAGGGGCCATAAAACATAGATGTTTCACTGTTATTTCTAGTAAATTGTGTTGCCTTAAAACCTCTACTTATGCATCAAACATGGTGATAAAGAATGTAAATGGGATATGTGATGCTTTAACATGTCCATGAAGTCCTATCTACACTCCATCATGATGTTGATATCTTCATGGGTGTAAGGTACTACATCACATTTATAGGCATACTAGGGTGAAATGTTATGAGTGCCTAGACTTTAATCCATCATTGATTAAATCAGCACAAATATAAATATTATTTCCATATTTTGGTCAATACCATATTATATAAAGTGATCATAGGCCAAAAATATCCATTTGTTTTGATAGAATGATTAAGAGACTTCTATTGAGTAAAATAGAGCAACAATACTAGAAACTATACCTTAGGTGTTCAAAGTGTAACAACCCCATTGGGGTCAACTTAGAAATACGTGGATTTTTTAAATTAAACACATATACCAAAAATATATTACACCACAATAATATACAAATAAAAAATGAAATACTCAAGCATGATAACAACAAAAATCATATTGCATCACTTACATTGATCTCTGATATCATGAGAGCACATTATAATGCAAATATAGAAAGTAACTATATTAACTCAACCACAGTTGATACAAGTCTACAAACACTAATATAAATATAAAATAATATGTAATTATAACTCTTAATGATAATATTAAATGAAAAATATAATACAATATAATTTACATATCAGATACATGGCTTCCCTAGAGCATAGTTCCCAAACTCAAGTATCCATGATAATCTCAAGTGTTGTCTCGATAATTAATATTGTTGTGAGGAGGGAGAGCATCATCTGAGTGATTTTACACACCAATCATATACCAATGACATCCCAAATTAATCTCATTGGTAAATGGACCTCACTTCATGGATGAGTAGATAGTTACAGTATAAGAATCTAGAGAGACAAGCAAGTACCTGTGTGTTGTATGATTTTTAAATTGAACATGTAGTATATCATAAAAAAACCATTATATTACAATTTATCACACAAACATGTAAATAATCTCATGAAATGATAATGTCTCACTAAATATACTTTGGCCCAAAGTTTTATAAATAATAAATAATAGCAATCTAGATCAATCAAATTCATACACACCACTTGATCAAACTGTCTTCATCTATCATTGTGATGCTAGTAAGCTAGTGAAGTCCATCTCACTCCTTACTCCATATCATCAATATAGATTGGTCAAATACAATTCAACCACAAAAATTCATTTAATTTAAATCCTACTAAAAATTATATTATGTAACATGCCAAACATAGGAGTAACGAAAGCATACATTTATTCCATCAAACATATAAATGCATCTTACATTATCTTCTATCCTAAACTAGAAATAATGACTATAGTTTATACCATTCAGGTAATTATACATTTAACTATAGATTTTCACTACCACAATTAGTTTCCAAACATACCATACCCTATTATAACCCATATTATCATAGCCTAGTATTTTAAGACATAACTACTAGTTTTCCACAATCAA
>JARHVA010000962.1:1577500-1835000 GCA_037957365.1 Torreya grandis
TAAAATGATAATATTGAATTAAGCAAATAAATGAGAAATTACCTATATAACTCACCATAGTTTCTTCAAGTTGCACTATTACTAAAGTATTGATCACATAAGACCTTGTTCTTAGACATCTCACTACCATGAAAATAAGGTTTATGAGTGCCACTTACTCTAAATGCTTTTGTCATGACACCCTGTGTAATGTCCCCATTTTAAGCGGTTGGGCATACTCAGTTCCAGCACTCTTACTATTTTTAGTAAGCTAATAGGATGCAACAGAGGGCAGTTTTGATGATGGGATTTGATGCTCCTTGTTGAGAGCTTTTCGACAAGCTATCACTCGCACCATTTAGAGTCTGGTTGCTAGTATTTTTGAGGGCTTGAAGTGCTACAAAAAAGGTAACTTTAAACCTAGCTGAAAGACATTGAGTACCATTTTAAACATTTACTTTATGGGGGACTGTTGCACATCCTTTATCCCACATTGCTCAAGTGAGTTGAGTTGCCCCTTGGAGAAAGGATAAAGGGGAGTGCTTGTGGCTTCTTTGGGCATGTTAAATAAGAAGAAAGAATTGTTGCACTTGCAGCTTTTTTGGGCAATTGAGAATGTCCTTCTCCTTTGTAACACTCTAGACATCAATCCTTGGGGGTTGGTCTTTGAAGTTTGTGCTCATAACCACTGTAGCAGCCGTGCCATTGTAGCAGCCATGCCACTGTAGCAGTTGTGCCACTGTAGCAACCGTACCACTGTAGCAGCTATACCACTGTAGTAGCACATCACTGTAGTAGTAAGATTACTATAGCATCTGTATATAGCTAGGTGAGTCCGTAGTTTTCTGTAGAGTCTGTAGTTTTGCCTACAGAGTCTGTAGTTACCTACTTATAGAGTCCATAGATATCTTCCTACAGAGTCTGTAGTTTCACCTATAGAGTCTGTAGATGCTTGCCTGCAGAGTCTATAGTTTTTTATGGAGTCTGTAGTTTTGCCTGTGGAGTCCATAGTTTCTCCTATAGAGTCTGTAGATACCTACCTATAGAGTCCATAGTTTTCTACAGAGTCCATAGTTTTGCCTATGGAGTCCATAGTTTCCTGCCTGTAGAGTCTGTAGTTTTCTGCAGAGTCTGTAGTTTTGCCTGTGGAGTCCATAGTTTCCTACTTGTAGAGTCCATAGATATCTACCTGCAGAGTCCGTAGATTTTTGTAGAGTCCATAGATTTGGCTGTAGAGTCTGTAGAAGTGGCCTGCAGAGTTCGTGGATCTAGTATGCAGAGTCTGTAGAAAACCCAACCTATAGAGTTCATAGTTTCGTGGGTTGGAGAACAAATGAAGCACCTCTAGCATGTGCTGGGATATCCACTTGAGATCATGTTCATATGATTTTGAGAGAGGATTTAGTGAGTCACCATGTGACTGGAATTATACTCATCTACTCATTTTGCAATTAATACAAATATAGTGAATTGGCTAGTTCAGGCGTGTGTATCTATGCTTGTAATTCTATATTTATGTTACATGTATTGGTCCTTGTAAAATAAAAAAATAAATTCTAGAAAATCTACTAGAGTCATAAAGAGTACTTGTTGGTTTAAGTTTTAGGTGCAACTGGGGTGCCCATTACAGTGGTATTAGGTTGTGGCCTCTGTCTAGGGGGATGCTCCCCCAAGGTATGCCAGCTAGCCTGGGCCCCACTAGGTGGGGTATGCCAAGTCAGTTAGGCCTCTGAGTAGTGGTGTCACTGCACGGTCCTTAGTGATTGGCCTAGGGGTCCTAGAAAAGGACTCATATCACCCTAGGGCTTTTAGTGTGATGGCTAGTCTCCCTTGGTATCAGAGCTCAAGTCTCACAGTCGAGCCTTATGAAAGGTGGGTATGGTTATGGCCTCTATCTGGGGGGATGCTCCCCCCAAGGTATGCCAGTTGGCTTGGGCCCCATCGGGTGGGGTATGCCATGTCAGTTGGGCCTCCGAGCAGTGGTGTCATCGTATGGTCCTCAGTGACTGGCCTAGGGGTCCTGGAAGAGGACCCAAATCACCCTAGGGATTTTGGTGTGATAAATAGTCTCCCTTGGTATCAGAGCCTATTATTCTTGCCATCCTATGAGGTTTCATGCATCCCACACATTAGTACTTCTTGAGGAGAAACTGGACAAACCCTGACTTAGAAGTTTTTTTAGAAATTGAGGAGGAGGGTGAGCCCTTTGTAGCACCAGCCATGGGTGACCCAGATAAGGAGAGAGGAGAACCCAACACTAGGATGATGCTCATAGATCTTGCTAGGGGGCAAAGGGAGCTATAGACCACATTGCAGTAGATGGCCCTAGAAATTACACAACACTTGACTAGAGTAGATCCAGGCAATAATGCTAACTAGGTAGGTGTACTGGGTAATGGAGGTAATGGAGATGCATCAATTAATAGGGGAGACCAAACATACGCTAGAGTAGGTTCTTCTACAAGGCCACTCATGCCATAATTCCCTCTAAGATAGAATGACCAGGATAATGTTGGTCTTACACAGCAGGAGATATAGGACCAAATACTATAGGATTGGAGAAATGCTGGACCAGATTTTTAGGGTGAAATGTCCTTCAGGGAGTATATGTATGTTAGACTCAAGCACATGCCCATGAGAGGGAATAGGCAATAAAATTATGAGATGAGAAAAAATTTAAGAAATTTGTCCATCCCATACTATGACGGTACAGGGAAGACTTCAGTGCGAACATGGGTCTAGAAATTAGACACTTATTTCCAACTTAATCCCATGCCTGAGGAGGAAGTGATTAAGTATGATGCATTGCACTTGGATGGAAGTGCCCACGAGTGGTGGCACCATGGTATGGTCATGCTTGGCCATAACTAGGTAGATACTTATGTAGAGTTTACTAAGAGACTCATTGACATGTTTGATACTAAGGACCTAGAATTGCATTTCAAGGAGCTAGCTCAGCTTAAATAGTGGGGTTCTATGGAGGCCTATATCACCGAGTTCCAAAAGCCGATAGTATTGGTGATGGATATATTAGAAAGAAGACTAGTTGTTCTTTTCATGGATGGGCTTTTTGACCCCTTGCGAGGATGGGTAAAGGCACACAGCCCCTCTTCACTACAAGAGGCTATTAAGAAAACTAGAGACCTAGCATCTTCTTCCTATAGGAGTAAACTCCACTCTAAGGACTCTCATTTTAGGAAGGATAAGGAAAGGAATACATTTCAGAAGGACCCTCAGCAGCCTAAGGGGGAAATAAAAGGGTTGGACAGTAAGACCCTCAATGAACTCAAGAATAAAAAACTATGTTTTCATTATAGGGAGCCATGGAGTCCTTCCCATGAATGTACGCTTAAGGTGAAGGCTAAGCCCATGGAGTATTTCTCAGTAGACGAATCACCTTCCAAAGACAAGGGGCAGCAATCAGATTCAAATTCTAGTCGGGGCAATGATGCTGCTGATGAGAGTTTAGATGATGAGAAGTATCTTGCTCGGTTGATAGGTGACCAGAAGGTCATCACCTTTAAGGTAAGAGGGATGATTCAGGGGCAACACATGGTTTCCTTGATTGACACAGGGGTGACACATAATTTCATCAATGTAAATCTAGTGGCCAAGAGAGGTCTTCAGACTGAAGAGCATGCAGGGTTCAAAGTCATGGTGGCCAATGGCCACAAGTTATTATGCACCCAAAAGATTTCAAAACTTTGCATCAGATTGGGAGTAGATTATGATTTGGAGGATGATTTCTATGTAGTTGACATGGGTGATTATGATGTCATCTTGGGAATGATGTGGATGGCTTCTCTGGTAGAGTTCACCTTCAACTTGGCTAAGCTGGAGATGAGGTTTAAGCATCAGAGCAGGAAGATGTTGCTCTGAGGCTTACCTAATGGGGGGCTTAGGGTGGTATCCTTGAAAAGGATGAAATGGTTATTTAGACATGATGATGTCGAGTGGGCAACTGAATGTTTGATCATGCCTATGCCTCCAGAGTAACAGGTAAAGAGCTATCACCCAGGTGTACAAGAGATCATTTCTAAGCATGATAAGGTGTTTGGTAGCATTCCACATGGGGTTCCTCCTGAAAGGGGTGTAGAGCATGTTGTCGAGCTGGAGGAGGGGGCTAAACCAGTCATCATCACCCCCTACCACCATCCTAAAAAGCACAAGGATGAAATAGAGAAGTCAATAAAGGAGTTATTAGAGATGGGGAATATTAGGCCCAATAAAAGCCCCTTTGCTTCAATGATTGTTTTGGTGAAGAAGAATGATGGGACAATGCGTATGTGCATTGACTATAGAGCTCTCAATAAGAATACAATTAAGAATAGGTACCCCATCCCTAGGATTGATGAGCTGATTGATGAGTTGCATGGAGCAAGATATTTCTCTAAGATAGACCTATGTTCAGGATACCATCAGATCAGGATGTGAGCGGACATAGAAAAAACTACCTTCTAGTGTCACTATGGGCACTTTGAGTTTCTCATTATGCCATTTGGGCTAAACAACACTCTAGCCACCTTCTAGAGTTGCATGAATCAGGTGTTTAGAGGGTAGCTTTGAAGATTTGTATTGATCTTCTTTGATGACATCCTAGTTTTCAGTAGGATGTGGGATGAGCACCTATAGCAATTGGAGGAGGTGCTGGTCATTTTGGAGGAGTCAATGTATGCCAAGGAATCAAAGTGTGATTTCGGCATGACCAAGTTACTCTACCTTAGATATATTATCAGTACTGAAGGAGTTATGGTGGATCCAGAAAAAGATCAAGGCAGTAGTTGACTGGCCCACTCCAACTAGCCTTACACAACTCAAATGATTTTTTGGATTGTGTGGTTTTTATAGGAGATTTGTGAAGGGTTTTTCACAGGACTGCAGCACCATTAATAGACCTCACCAAGAAGGGTGATTTTGTATGGATAGTGATAGTGTAATAATGTTTTGAACATTTCAAGGGGGTGATGTCTTCATGTCTGGTTCTATCTCTACCCAACTTCACGAAGCCTTTTGAGCTTCATTGTGATGCATCAGGTGATGGGGTTGGAGTAGTATTGATGCAAGAGAAGCACCCCATTGCTTTTGAGAGTAGGAAGCTCTAAGGGGTAGAGAGGAGATATTATATTTATGATCAAGAGATGTTAGCCATCATGTATGCCTTGGCCAAATTTTGATCCTACTTGGTTGGAGGAAAGTTTGTGATCAAGACAGATCACAACATTATAAAGTATTTCATGGGTCAGCAAGACTTGAATGATAGGTAGCAGAAGTGGGTCACTAAATTCCAAGCCTATGACTTTGACATTGAGTTTGTCAAAGGAAAGAAGAATGTAGTAGCTGATGCCTTATCTAGAAGACCTCACATTTGTGCTCTTGCAGAGATTTTAGGAGACTGGCAGGCTAACATTATAGAAAAATATGCTAGAGATACTTGGGCATCGAGACTGGTTTCAGGCACTATACAGGATAGTCGCTATGAGGTGATAGATGGTTTGATCAGGTTTCAGGACATAATTTATTTAATTCAGTCGTCACCCTTTAAAGAAATGATATTAAGGGCATTTCATGATGCACCTACGTCTGGGCATCCAGGGGTCTTCAAGACCTATAAGGAAATTTGAGAGTGATTCTCATGAAAAGGGATCAAGGCCGATGTTTAGAGGCATGTTAGGGAGTGTGTAATTTGTCAACAGATTAAAGAAGAGCACACATCTCTTGCTAGTTTACTACAACCCTTACCCATTCCAAACTAGAAGTGGGAAAGCATCTCTATGGACTTCATCACCAGCTTACCTCGAGTGTAGGGAAGAGATTGCATTTATGTGGTGGTGGATAGATTGACAAAGTTTGCTAATTTTTTGCTATTCCCTCTACTTATACAACAGCTCAGGTGGCAAATGTGTTCTTCAGGGAGGTTTTTAGGCTGCATGGGTTATCGAGATTTATTGTCAGTGACAGGGATAGCAAGTTCATGAGCATTTTTTGGTGAGAGTTGTTTAGGCTGTGCAGTGTAGACCTTACACTTAGTACGAGATACCATCCCCAGACTAATGGGTAGATGGAAATAGTAAATAAGTGGGTGGAGGATTATTTGCAAAACTATGTCACCACACAGTAGAGAGCCTGGGTTAAATGGTTACACATGAGGGAGTATTGTTACAATACCACACATCACATGACCATCAGGATGACTCCAGTTATGGCATTATACGGGTATGAAGCTCCTAGCTTCATGGATATGGCTTTGGGGGACAGCAAGGTGCCCAAAGCTAAAGAATTGTTGAAGGATAGCCAAGATATCTTGAGAATGCTCAAAGAGAATATACAATAGGCCCAAAATTAGTAGAAGTTGTGTGCTTATCAGCATAGGGTAGAGCACAGTTTCACGGTAGGGGATATGGTGTATTTGAGGCTACAACCAGAAGGCAGTCATCGCTCAAGAAGAGTAGAGCAGAGAAGCTTAAGCCTAGATTTTATGGCCCATACAAGGTGATTCGAAGAGTGGGTGAAGTTGCCTATGAACTTGAGCTTTTAGAGGGTAGTCTAGTGCATAATGTATTCCATGTGTTTAGGCTCAAGAGGGCCATTGGTCAAGGTGTAGTGCCTACTGTAGATTTACCCCCTTTGGATGAGGAAGGAGGCTCATGTTAGAACTTGAGGCTATTCTAGACACTCAAGAGAGAAAGCTCAGAAATAGGATAGTGAAGGAGTATTTGGTTAGATGGAAGGACCTGTTGGAGGAGGAGGCTACATGGGAAAATGAGCAAGTTATTTAGCAAACTGGACTGAGATTGTGAGGACAAGCAAATTCAAGGGGGGAAGACTGTAATGTCCCCATTTTAAGTGGCTAGGTGTACTCAGTTCTAGCACTCTTACTATTTTTAGTAAGCTAATAAGATGCAATGGAGGGTAGTTTTGATGATGGGATTTGATGCTCCTTGTTGAGAGCTTTCTGATAAGCTATCACTCGCACCATTCAGAGTCTGGTTGCTAGTAATTTTGAGGGCCTGAAGTGCTGTAAAAAGGGTAACTTTAAACCCAGCTGAAAGACATTGAGTGTCACTTTAAACATTTACTTTATGAGGGACTTTTGCACATCCTTTATCCCACATTGCTCAAGTGAGTTGAGTTTCCCCTTGGAGAAAGGATAAAGGGGAGTGCTTATGGCTTCTTTGGGCATGTTGGATAAGAAGAAAGAATTGTTTCACTTGTAGCTTATTTGGGCAATTGAGAACATCCTTCTCCTTTGTAACACTCTAGACATCAATCCCTAGGGGTTGGTCTTTGGAGTTTGTGTTCACAACCACTGTAGCATCTACACCACTGTAGCAGTCATGCCACTGTAGCAGTTGTGCCACTATAGTAGTCGTACCACTATAGCAGCCATACCACTATAACAACACATCACTATAGCAGGAAGAGTACTGTAGCATCTATATACAGCCAGGTGAGTTCGTAGTTTTTTGTAGAGTCCATAATTTTGCCTATAGAGTTCATAGTTACCTGCCTGTAGAGTCCATAAATATTTTCCTGCAGAGTTTGTATTTTTCTATAGAGTTCATAGTTTCACCTATAGAATCCATAGATGCTTACCTGCAGAGTTCATAATTTTTTGTAGAGTCCATAGTTTTACCTATGGAGTCCATAGTTTTGCCTGCATAGTCCGTAGATACCTACCTGCAGAGTCCATAGTTTTTTGTAGAGTTCATAGTTTTGCCTGTGGAGTCCATAGTTTCCTGCCTGTAGAGTCCATAGATATCTACCTACAGAGTCCATAGTTTTCTACAAATTCCATAGTTTCGCCTATGGATTCCATAGTTTCCTTCCTACAGAGTCCATAGATATCTACCTATAGAGTCCATAGCTTTCTGTAGAGTCTGTAGATTTGGCTGTAGAGTCTGTAGAAGCTTCTGCAGAGTCCATAGATTTGGTTGTAGAGTCCATAGAAGAGGCTTGTGGAGTTCATGGATCCAGTATGTGGAGTTTGTAGAAAACCTAGCCTATAGAGTTCGTAGTTCCATGGGTTAGAGAACAAATGAAGCACCTCTAGTATGTGCTAGGATATCCACTTGAGATCATGTTTATACGATTCTGAGAGAGGATTTAGTGAGCCACCACATGACTGGCATTGTACTCATCTACTCATTTTACAATTAATACAAATATAGTGAATTGGCTAATTCAATCGTGTGTATCTATGCTTGAAATTCTATATTTATGTTACATGTATTGGTCCTTGTAAAACAAAAAAATAAATTCCAGCAAATATACTAGAGTCATAAAAAGTGCCTTCTGGTTTAAGTTTTGGGTGCAACCGGGGTGCCCATTACACCCTGAGGTCTAGAACAAACAAGGGAAACCTATATATAATAGGAATGGCCACTTATGTTACCTTTAAGGGTCCCACATATCTCAATGAAAGTTTCATTGACTATCTAAAAGCACATGAGATCATCATACAATCCAAAAAAAATGACCAGAGAGAATTCTAAAAAATCTTCCATCCCCTCTACACATATCTCTATCCTAGAGAGTGTTTTTATCATTCCATGGAGAGATAATTAGGGAGCCTACTGTTGGGATAAATAACCAGAAGCACACAATTGATTACTAAACCAAGCAACTTAATATGCGGAAATTAACCAGAATACACAAGTAACTAGAACTCAGAAATAACACATGATATGAGAGACAATACACAACTTGTATTAAAACTCTTGAAGAAAAGAATAAAATAAAGAAGATGCCACTTCTTCTCCACCACCTCTTCAGAGGCTTCCCACACCTCAAGTGAACAGTACTTCTCTCCTCAAGGCTCTCTCTTAGGTCCCAACACCCAACTCAAACACTGAGTTGGTGTTCACCTCCAGTGCTCCACGCACACCATAAGTGCTCCACACACTCCACAAGTACTCAACGTACTTCAAGTAGATCTCCCTTGAACCTGAAACAACTTGCACCTCAATAGACCTTACTTATGGAAGGAACTCCCTTTCCTTCCTCTTTGCTCTATTCGAGTACACACCTGTACTCCACGTAGATCCTGCCTGATTCTGCTCCCTGTTGTGTTGCTGTCCTATCTGATCTTGCACACTTGCAAATCAACCTAGTTCTGCACACCTGTGAACCTTGACCTTGCACACACATACACCTACAAATCAACGATCTTACTTACCATGCAGATCTCCTATAAAAGGCCATGCTCACCTGATGACCAAGATCATACATACATGAAGAACCCTACTGATTCTCCAATCCAGCACCCACACCTGGTACTGTGGCACTAGGAGGAACACACCATAGCTCTACCTCACACACAGAAGGAGCTTATAATATTGCTCTCTTACTCACTAGCACAAGTTTCCAATACAACCATGAGTCTATTATATAGATCTCATCTAAACAATAATTAGACATCTAATTACAATAATTAGATCCACAGCTCCCAATCTAAAATTAGCTCTCATCATGCAAACACTTGGTTCGTTAGCTAACTACCCGTAACATCCACAATCCGAACCACACAGGTGACCGACATCAGTCCTTGTCTACTTGGGGGGTGCCAATGTTGGTCGACTACTGACCAACGCTGGTTGCCTTCTTGTCTAATCCTACCGATGTCGGTTGGCCTGACTGACGCCGGTGTCTGTGACACTCCGCAACTCTTCTGCAACCTCCTCCATGTCTGCATCAGTGAAGCTTTTAGCTCCACAACCTAACAATCTCCCACTTGGAGATAAATAGCTGCACTGTACCTATACCTGTACTCTGTCTAATCTATTTCCTAGTTTGTATCCCTCTTCAAGATCAATCCTGAAGACAACCCACCACACACACTATGGTGTACCTCCTGTCATCTGAGTACCCTGCCACATCTGAACCTACAAACCCATGTAGTGAAGTCTTGACCCTGCATAACATGAATCCCTACTGTTGGTCCCTCTCAAATACCTGAGAACCCACTTCCCCGAATTGGCTCCTAACTCTCTGACAGCTCCCACTACATGGGAATACTCAGGTCTATACCAGACCTCATGTGATTTTGGACACTGTACCTGTCTAGACCTTAGTGTGCTCTGGCTCTCCATCCTGAACCTCACCAACACCTGATTCACATCAGCTCCCACTGGAAACAAAATCAACTTGTGATCTCCATGTCTCACATGCCAAAGAATTTCGTTGCTCCAAATTCTTCATAGCAAAACACTGAACTAATCTTACCCTTAGCTCAGCAAAACCCTGTATGTACAATCTTGCTATCAAACATACCATCCACATACAGCAATAGAATGATGTCATGACTCATCATCCACCTGGTAAGGCAAACCATAGTAGTTACCTGACATTGACTGAAGCCATGCCTCGTCCTCCACCTGTCAAAACTTGTACCACTATCCTGCAGCTCCTTCAAGACCATATGACCTGGTCTTCCGTCTCACGTATCCATTCTCTCTATTCTTCAACTAAGGTATCCATTCATCTCTATGCTTTCTTCCTGCTGGCATCCCTACCAAATCTTTGCTTGGTTCTGCAATATCTCCATGCCATGCTCCCACTGTTTCCTGGATCCTTCCTGCTCTACAATCAGCAATGAGTATAAAGAAGAGGAACAACGAATTTGAGGGCCTACTTACATCTTCAGTCCTCTGTATGGGTGTTTGAGACTCCTTGACAGCGTGCTGTCCACCCAAAATCCATTACAGTGACCGATCTCGGTCACTCCACAGTCTGCATCCGACCGACGTCGGTTCCCATGCATCTGTCCCTGACTACCGACACTGCCGACGTCGGTGTCTATGTTGCCGATGTCGGTCCTCCTAACCGACGTCGGGCTTACCCTGCCCGACATCACCAGATTTGGTCTACACATGACCAACATTGGTACCTGTCTGTTCGACACTGGTAACTCCTGACCGATGTCGGTATCTGTGTTTGCCTGTGAGTGATGACTTTTTACCCGTGAGCTCCTTTGAATCAATCCCCATGTCCAAACTGCCTTGCTCAGAAGTATCCAGCCCCATCCACTGGTCTCTATCTGTCATCTCCTCCAAGTACACCAAGGCTTTCTAGTTCTTAAGCCTATCAAATATATCTATCTTCCGCTTAAGAACATGCATCTCCTTCCTACTCATGTGACCAAGCCTACGAAGCCACGTCTCTGCAACAGAAGAAGAATCAGTAATATAAACAAGTAGATAAAGAGTACTTGTTTTCTTACCACCAACTAATTCAAGTGCAACTGTTGTGAGAGTTCTTGTGCATCTCTCATCACCCAATCTTTCTAAAGAAATTAGCCATATCTCCAAACCTTAGACCTGCATGACCTTCATCAACCCCTGTGTGTTGGCTACCTGCAATTTCAGCTTCACTTCCCCTTTGCCAATTCTTTGGCAAGGCTCACCAGCTCCTCTACTTGGGGCTGCATGGAAAGAGGCAACCGAATCTATTATCCAAGATTCAACTTTATCCAAGAAACCTTCCAAAGCATCCTGTGCAACAACACCTGCAACATCTGCATCTTCAGTTCCTTCATGCTGATCTGCTACCAACCAACAATATTCTTTTACCTACTCTTTTTTTCCATATGACCGTTGGTGACCACCTGTGCTTTTCAACTCCTCCATTCTTAGCTTACTTTGATCTGCCGTTGCTCTACTCCCACTCGATCAGAAACCCCTGAGAGTGACCTGTAACCAAACACAAAACTTGCTCCCTGCAACCTTAGCTCTGATACCACGTGTTGGGATAAATAACCAGAAGCACACAATTGATTACTAAACCAAGCAACTTAATATGTGGAAATTAACTAGAATACACAAGTAACTAGAACTCAGAAATAACACATGATATGAGAGACAATACACAACTTGTATTAAAACTCTTGAAGAAAATAATACAATAAAGAAGATGCCACTTCTTCTCCACCACCTCTTCAGAGGCTTCCCACACCTCAAGTGAATAGTACTTCTCTCCTCAAGGCTCTCTCTTAGGTCCCAACACCTAACTCAAACACTGAGTTGGTGTTCACCTCCAGTGATCCACGCACACCACAAGTGATCCACGCACTCCACAAGTACTCAACGTACTTCAAGTAGATCTCCCCTGAACCTGCAACAACTTGCACCTCAATAGACCTTACTTATGGAAGGAACTCCCTTTCCTTCCTCTTTGCTCTATCTGAGTACACACCTGTACTCCACGTAGATCCTGCCTGATTCTGCTCCCTATTGTGTTGCTGTCCTATCTGATCTTGCACACCTGCAAATCAACCTGGTTCTGCACACCTATAAACCTTGACCTTGCACACACATACACCTGCAAATCAATGATCTTACTTACCATGCAGATCTCCTATAAAAGGCCATGCTCACCTGATGACCAAGATCATACATACATGAAGAACCCTGCTGATTCTCCAATCCAGCACCCACACCTAGTACTGTGGCACTAGGAGGAACACACCATAGCTCTACCTCACACATAGAAGGAGCTTATAATATTGCTCTCTTACTCACTAGCATAAGTTTCCAATACAACCATGAGTCTATTATATAGATCTCATCCAAAAAATAATTAGACATCTAATTACAATAATTAGATCCGCAGCTCCCAGTCTAAAATTAGCTCTCATCATCTAAACACTTGGTTCGTTAGCTAACTGCCCGTAACATCCATAGTCCGAACCACAAAGGCGACCGACGTCAGTCACTATCTACCTGGGGGTGCCGACATCGGCCGGCTACTGACCGACGCTGGTTGCCTTCTTGTCTAATCCTGCCGACGTCGGTTGGCCTGACCAACGCCGGTGTCTGTGACACTCCGCAACTCTTCTGCAACCTCCTCCATGTCTGCATCAGTGAAGCTTTTAGCTCCACAACCTAACACCTACAAAGAATGATATGTATAACCTAATACTAATGCTACCTCATGTATCTCCAGATAAGTATAACATGTCAATACTGTCACTACTCCATGGAGCTCTTTGGCAAGTATAACAATGAATAGAAACTAAAAATATTGAATTGTCAATGTATACAAAATTATGGAATACCCATCCATAGTATACATGTGTATGGCCATATGAATAAATTTGACAAGTTTCACTATCAAATCCCAAATTTGAAGTTCATCTATCAAATTCAACTCAATAATAACTGAGTCAATGTGAGGCTAAGTAAGATTCTATCTTATCGCTCAAAAATCATATTCCTAATTCACCATTCTTCCCTCAAGTCTCCATGACATAATGATCTCCACATGTGCACAATGTTTAATAAATCATAATTATATGCTAACAAATCATAGAAAGCAATAATTTGAGCTAAATAGTTTTAGATGTATCAACATACATACAAGAGAAATCATACAATCAATTCATAATTATATTAATTTACCATTAGCCACAAATAACTAGTATCATATTTTTTATCTTAACCTACAGTTTTATATTCATAGTTGAGAGGAAATAATGTTAAAAATAAAATAACATAAAAAGGCCAAGGATCACACTGTCCTTTTAACCGTATACAATAATAAGTGAGATAATATCTCCTTGCTTGCTCAGCTAGAACTCTATAAATCAAAAGTTTATCTCAACCCCTAAATTGACAAGATGTTTTGTACATCCTATACTCTACTCACTTTTGATGAAAGTTATAAAAATAACTCTTTAAAATAAAATGCATTAATCCAAAAAGAGAATAAAATCAATCTAAACAATGGTGAATAATAACATAGTAATCATAAAAACTTATAATTATTAATCTAGAATTTAATATATAATTCAAGGTTTGCCATTCCACATGGTATAAAATCATAATTTAGATAAATTAGTGATCTTTAAGAGTCACAATTGAAAAATAGATAACTATCATCTCATAAATTCCTACATACCTTCACAAGGTAATAATAAAATGCCGCAACTCAATGTTGCCAAATCACTACCTACTTACCAAATATGTAAGTATGATTTCACAATATAATTCCATAATATCGAGAGAAATAAAATACTAATAATAAAGATGTATCAATTCATCAAATTCTCTCTTAATAATAAGTAGAACACATTTATCCACAAGATTCAAGGGAATATGGTTAAACAACATTTGAAACAAGTTCCTGTTTAAGAGAACACTAAATCAACATCATGAAAACGTGAATTCTCTCAATAGCTTATAATGATGACAAAGGAGAATGAACTAATAACAACTCACCTATGAGATAACTAAGAGAGATGACACTCCTTCCCAAACCATATATCTTGAGGGTGTCAATCCAAAAATAAACTCCTAGCATAAGGAATTCTCAACCAAGATATCAACACTCTAATAAGAAGATTCCCACTGCCCTAGGTGGTACTAAACTGAAAAATGGCCTTATAATATTTTCCATTCCTAGGATTTATATAAATAAGACAAAAAAATAAAACACATATATTTAAGTGAGAGGCATCTTGTGCTTAATAATCACGCGCAACACAAAACACAAATGGTGAAGGTGACTTGATTACCAAGAGGGATGTAATCATAATTGAGGTATTCAATCTAAGTGATCAAACTCTAGTATAGATCTCTTGTTCATAACTCATGAAATATGCTATATAATCACCTACCCAAACCTCGTAAACAACCATTACCGTTGAGGCACTCAAGAAAATAACTCTCTAACACTCTAAGAGGTTGTAAGTGCTCCACACACATTTCATTAATGTCTCAAAATTTAAATTATGGTGTAACATGGTACTATACTAAGGTACTACCAATCTAAAATATTAGTGCAAAACTTCATGTCACTAGCTTCACACTGGTAAACAAAAAAACATAAAAATGATAATGGACTCATTAGGTCTTAGAGTTTGAGTCATAGCTCTGATACAACATTTAACAACCTTATTGGGGTAAAATTTAGAAATATGTGAATTTTTTATTATTAAACACATATACCAAAAATAGATTACACCATGAGAATTTATAAAGACTAAATGAATTACTTAAGCATGATAACAACAAGAATATCACATCACTTACACTTATTTCTGATATCATGAGAGCACATCACAATGAAAATATAGAAATTAACTATATTAACTCAACTCTTCATGATAATATTCAATGATAAGTTCAATACAATATAATGTACATATAAGATACATGGCTCCCCCAGAGCATAGTTCCCAAATCAAGTATTTGTGGCAATCTCAAGTGTCATATTGATAAGTAATACTAGTTTGGAGAGGGAAAGCATCATTTGAGTGATTTTCTACACCAACCACAAACTAATGATCTCCCATACTAATCTTATTATGAAATATCACTCCTTTCATAGATGAGTAGATAGTGATGGCATGAGAATCTAGAGAGATAAGTAAGTACCAATGTGATGTATGATTTCTAAACTAAACATGCAACGTATCATAGAAAATTGTTCTAATAAAAGATATCACACAATAATGTAAATCATAATCATTAAATTATAATGTCTCACTAAACATACTCTGGCCCAAAGTTTTACAAATAATAAATAATACTGATGTAGATCAATCAAATTCATACACACCACTTGATAAGACTACCTTCATCTGTCATTGTGATGTTAGTAAGCTAGTAAAGTCCATCTCAGTCCTTACTCTATATCAGTAATGTAGATTGGTCAAATATAATTCAACCATGAGATTCATTTAAATTTACATCCTACTAGAAAAAATATTATATAACATGCCAAACATAGGAGTAACTAAAGCATACAGCTATTCTATCAAACATATGAATTAATCTTACATTATATTATATCCCATACTTAAAAAAATGACTATATTTATATCATCTGAGTATTTACATATTTAACTACAAATTTTCACTACCACAATTAGTTCCCAAACATACCACGCCCTATGATAACCCATATTATCATAGTCTAGTATTCTAAGACAACTATTAATTTTCTACAATCAATCACATAAAGTAGTCTTAAAAAACATAGAAACATAAGCTTCAATTCAAGTAATTAGATATAACAAAGCAGGTCATAGTTATTATGGAACATAATAATATATTAACTTAGCATACTCTACACTCTCAAGGTTATATGCACACATACACAAATTCTTACCAACTATTTCAAAACATGTTATTCATAATAATAACTAGGATTCATACATTAAATCAATCAAACATGGATGTAAGTGTAGACATAATCATTAAAATTTGTACCATCTAGGTACAACATACATTTATACTATAGTATTCTATGATATCCCATACTATCATAGTTTTCAACTACATAAAACACTTAACCAATTTATGATTTCAAGAATTCATATGACCCATATACATAATAACAACTAAGAAAGTAAAGAATTATACCACCCAAGTATACCCTTTGGTTAAAATACTTAATATAATCTCTATAAGTAGATCCAAGTATATAGCACAGGTGGTAATAATACAATCTATTATTTTACGTACATGATACTTACTTCTAAATAGTCAATCATAAAACTTACAAGGATAAAATAATTTATAAACCTATTATAATCTCTACATTTATCACTTTATCCCATTTTAGGAGACTATTTTCACATGAATATAGGTTTGGTCTCATGGATATTTATGACATATCTAACCATCCAATTAACTATAAGTATAGTTCTAGTATATACGAGTACTTGTATATCATAATATGCACCACATGTAAGTACTCTAATGCTATGCAATTACTAAACAACAATTTATTTATACTTTAAAATAAGAGCTCCCTAAAAGTATTTATAACTATAATTAAGGATCCCAAATCACATACTTATTCATAGATAATGAAGATCCATGCCAAGTTATAAATATGCATCTACCATTAAATGATAGGTTAGGAGCTTAAGGCTTTACTTTCCATAGTTTACAACTCTTAGTTTCTTGTGACCAATTTTATGTTAACTCACCCCATATTCATAGACATTTAAAGTAGTATAGTTGCCTCAACATATAAATATATTCAACAATATACTTATAACTATGTTTCAAAGGTGTCAATGTTCATAATCTCAATTATATGTTGAACAAATATGTTACTTGTTAACAATCCATGTCGAATCATATGAGTAAGACCCTTTACATGAGCATTCATATACACACAATAGATAAATATCTATTATACATAGTTCTATCATCTGTGGAACTATCTTTAGAGGAACACACTCCTTTGTTTAAGTACAAGTTATTAGGCATAAATGTACCTATATTCTCTTTTAAGCATGCAACTAATCAATCCCATTAATTCATAGCTCATTACAAAATTATATCCACACCATGAGTTTGTTACTAATGACTTTATTCATTTGTCTTTTTTTACTCTTAAGGGAGAACAACTATAACATATAATATATCATAAATATTACAGATTACATCGTAATAAGAGTAAGTACAAAAGGGGAATGATTAGCTACATGCCTACAGTTTATAATATCATAAAAAGAGTCCATCATAGATACCACTCTAGGAAAACCTAATATGTTGAACCTTAGATTAATATATTAAAGCCACTAAACAAGGTTATCAAAATTATAACTAGGATATTATAATCTATGTTTTAATTGTTAAATATTAGATATATAGATATTGGACATTATTATATATGTGTAACCCCATATAAGGATTTAATAAATTATATATGAATTTATGTATATTGAATTATATTATAACAGATTAATATATTGTAATGGATTTAATAAATCTATATATCAATTATAAAGCCGTATATATGTAAAAAATACTATATTATGATTTTATAGTTTGATATTTTAAAATTAACATATTCTACAATATATTAATAATGGATATTGTATATTTTATAATATACTAAAATTTCATTAACATATAACATATAATATGCTTTTAAATGGATATCCATACACATAATATCATTCCATTAGGTGAGTCATTGTTTGCTTAAGTCATTATCCCAAAATTTCAAAACCTAGTAATATATATATATATATATATAATTCATAACCAATTAAAAGTAGGATCAATGTAAGGCACTTCATAGAATGATTCAAGAGTCGTTGTAGATCACCGTTTGGACAGAAAGTATGTGGTGGATATGCCAAATGGCTATACAAATTTTACCAATTTTAGACTCTATATTCAATAATTTAGTTTTCAATTCAAAGACTTTCCCTGCAGACCTCTAGGTTGCAGTACTCTATTACGCTTACCTTTAGCATTCACTCAGAATATTTGAAGATCCATCACCTTACTCAAAGGAGTATTATTAGACATAAGTTTTTAACAATGAAAACCTAGATATTTTGTTTCCTTATGTATATATATATATATATATATATATATATATATATATATATATATATATATATATATATATACTTACTTACTTATAACTTTAAAATATATGTAGGTCACTGCACTTTTAGCAGCATGCAGAGAATAGTATTAGCATAATTTTGCAAGTTTTTCTTGAATCAGCACCCATAGGCCATATTATAAAAATACATTTCAAAGCAATCATTCATAAGTCATTACTCTCAAATTTATTATTCTCGACCAATTGAATTAAATATCCATACAACAATGATATTAAGTATGACACAAGCTAGGAAAAATAATAAAAATGACTTCAATAAATAGTGACTCAATTAAATAAAAAAGAGCTAGAAATACTATTCAATAAACATTATCCAAGGAGATATAACAGAATTCAAAAATTCCCTGATCTATAAACATTATATCGTTATATAGGGAATTGCTGAAATGATTTCTTAATCTAAAATTTTATATGTTTGTCGTAATAGATTATGTGTTATTATGTTGTTACACAAAAATCATGGGGATATTATTTTTGTTACATCTCAAATAGAAACTACTATATTTTGTCTAAATAGAGTCTAAATCACCACATATAGGTTGCGTATAGTTTAATAGGTTTGTTGTTTCTAGTTAGTTTTGGACCTGATATATAGAAGAACAACTAAACATATCTATAATCAACATTACAATGAAATTTGAGTGTACTACTTATCTAGAAAAACTTCCTCAAAAATGTGTCCCTTCTATGCTCGGATTCTTCTTTCCTCTGAATCTTCTCCTTCCTATTTCCCAATTTGGAGCATCACCTTTTCTTTTAAAAAACTCCACTTATAACCATATGGTGCTTTTCCTTTCTAAGATTTAATGGCTTTATTCACAACTTTCTCCTGATTTTCTCTTTGTTTTTGTTTTTATTAGTTTTATTCCCTTTGGCTTATTTATTTTCCAAATATGTAATTTCAATTTTATTTTATTATTTTATTTACTCTTTTTATTTGTTTATTTTTAATTTTTATTCCATTTTACATTTAATAGAGTATATTTATTGTAATTAATATATTATATATATTTGTCAATTAGATAGCATGTCAGATTGGTTTAATTAACATTAAATCAATAAATCATAATTAAGCCAAATTATGATAATCTCATTTTTAACACATTAAATGGTCACACACAAATAATTCATGTAAGAAAAATTCCACAAAAGCAATAACTATGCTAGCAAATTATGTCTAAAATGACTATTTAATGCATACAACATAAAAAAAATTATGCTAATCACTTGTTATGCATCTAACACATGTTAGTTATCTATGGTGTGTGTAGGGTACCAATAAATTTCTTTGTTATCCTCCAACATCTCAATCTATATCACCCTCTTTAATGATGTTCTTCCTTTGTCATACTCTGAGGGATGAGTTCTCCTACATCCAACGTCACAACAAAACATGTAGTTAGATCCTATAAGTCATAAAATATAGCTAAAATGACAAATCAACATGATCATAAATTAAACATTTACTTGTAGCTAACTCATATCAAGGTGATCATGTAACCTAAGCAATGTCCTACTGCTCCATAACAACATATATCTCACAACTTAGGTAAAAATAACCAAATCTAAATTTGTCAACTATAGATATCTATGGATAATCTAGAAAATCTACCTAATGAGGAATCAGGATGTAACACGAAGAGTAAACAACATGCATATTAGTCCCTTGTTAGTCCAAATGAGAAAACATTAAGCATAAAAATATGCTATAACTAAACACTTTTGTCTAAGAATAAGGGAGAGCATAACACAACAAATAAGATCACAAAATAGAGATAAAAAATGTAAGTAATTTAGCTCCTTTATCAAATTTGATGCTTATTTGCTATCATAAGGATGTTTATGCTCAGCCTATGATGATTTGAGTCTTCTAGCAATGCTCTTCCATAGTGGTATCATATTTTCAATAGTCACTTGTGTCTTGGTGTGAATCTTGACATAAATTAAGCATTATAACACTACTCTCAAAGGCTTCAAAAAGCTATTCCAATAGAATAACCTTACACACAAATTTTTTTTGACATATAGTGTGGGAACTTGTATTTATATCTCAAATAAATAACTCTAACACTAGATAGGTTAGGTTAAATTCTAACTTGGGTTGAGTCTAGATTAACCTACATTGAGTCAGTCTAACACTGGGTTGGGTCAAGGCACTCATGAAATCTTGACATCGCAATTTTTAGATATTTATGAATCATGACAACTCACTTTAGATATTTGTGAGATGTGATTCATATTTTTGAATATTTAGGAGATAAATCACTTTATTAGCTTATTTTACCTTTGACGTCATATTTGGTTAAAAATTCCTTTTTTGGTAAACGAAATTCACTAATTTGATTTGAAATTTTTGTTTAAGCAAGTTAATTAGGATTTGCAATATAATTAGTACTTATTAGTGCTTTTTGGATTTTGGAAATTGTTTTAAATGTATTCAATTAATAGTTTGACAAGCCAAAAAGTGTCAAATTACTAAGTCATAATTTGACTAGGGTTATAACTGAACTAAGTTAGTGATGCATATAGGTTAATACACCAAATAAGCTAGCTTGTCACATTTATGGGAAATTAAATCCCTTATGTGGATGAATTTAAGAAATTTAGGTGATTTTTAGGCTTCGATGTGTTATTTGCTTAGAATTTGAATGAAATCTTGGGTTAGGCATGAAAGTGGTCAAAACTAAGTGTCTACAGTTTGCCCTTATTTGAGAAGGTGTTGTAAGACATAGGCATAGTAAAATATTTTAAAAAAATTAAAAATTCATCAATCTGAATGATTTAAACCCCAAAGGGTGATCGATAAGCCCTCAATGCCCACTTGAGGGAGTGGGTGACAAAATAGAGTCATCAAACATTCCCTCAAAATGAAGAAAATGACGTGATTTCGTGACAATGGGGGTGGGATTACTGAGTTTGCCCAAAGGCAGTTATAAATATGAATAGAGGTGGAGACACTATTTTTCCCAAAGGCATTTATAATCAGTAATGAAGTGTCTGATGTTGGTTTTCCCAAAGGTGATTATAAACATTGGAACATATAGATGTTCTAGTAGGGTAGTGAAATGGGTACTAATTTACCCAAAGATGGTTATAATAAGCAATAAAAATTGAGAAACACTAATTTTCCCAAAGGTGGTTATAATCATTAAAAAAAATAAGAAAATCTTTGATTTTCTCAAAGGTATTTATAATCAGGAATGAAAAAATGAGAAACACTAATTTACACAAAGGAAGTTATAATCAGGAATGAAAACAAGAAAAAAATTGATTTGTCTAAAGGAAGTTATAACCAATAATGAAAAATGAGAAACACTAATTTTCTTAAATTTGGTTATAATCCAGAATGAAAAGTAAGAAAAACTCTAATTTTCCCAAAGGTGGTCATATTTAGTAACAAAAAATGAGAAACATTGATTTGCCCAAAAAAAGTTATAATGAAGAATGAAAAATGAGAAACACTGATTGTCCAAAGGTAGCTATAATCATGAATATAGGGTACAAAATTAATAATTTATCCAAAGGCATTTATAATTAAGAATGGAAAATGGGAAACATTGATTTTTTCAAAGGAGGTTATAATCAATCACACATTTAAATCAAGTGATTTAAAACATTTATGCCCCATAAAGGCAAGATATATATTTTTATCAATCAAAAAAAGAATTTGTTGCAACAAGGAAAATTGAAAAGGGTAGATTATGAAAAAAATCCATAAAATGGATTTATGAGGAGCTGGCAAAGGATAATAAGACATTTTTAGCCTAAATGCAAGTTTGAAGATAGACATTCTAACAAACATGAGATATAATTTGATAAATCATGTTGTTAAATGGGCCTCAAGGGAGGCCCAAAAATATGGTCTGGTGATAATATAGTTGAAAAATAAGGCACATAGGATCAAATGGAATGCAAAATGGACCACTGTATTGACATACTTACGTATTTTTTATACACCATCATTATATGTATATATCCTCTATGTATATGACATTTGAGGTACATTACCATTCATTTTTGGGTCCTTCAAGACCAATCTATATATATATATATATATATATATATATATATATATATATATATATATATATATATATATATATATATATATATATATATATATATATATGATATTCTTATTACCATGTTTATCTCATGTTTTAACATTGATTAACATTGATTAGCATTTTAGATGTTTAACATTGTTTATGATTATGCTTATGTATGCTCAGTTCATGTATTGTTATTTTAGTTATCCATAGCTATCATGCATAATATCTCAAGATAAAGTAAAAACATATTCACATGGAGTCCATTTTAGCAATGCAATGGTAGTAACTCTCTAATATATCAACAACTATCCAAATACACTAACAAATACCTAAATCCATGACTAATAAACATAATCACAAATGATCTATTATGTGTTTATACAATATGTATATTATATACCTTACTTGTTCAAAGAGTAAAAAATATGTAGATTAGTTCCTTATTAATCCAAATGATAAAACATCAAGCATAAAAATACACTATGACTAAACACTCTTGCCTAAGAACTAGAGAGAGCATAACACAATAAGCAAGATCACAACATAGAAATGAAGACAATATAATTTTCTTACCTCTTTTGTTGAATTTGATGATTATTTATTGGCATAAGGATGTTCATACTTGACCTATGATGATTTGAGTCTTATAGTAATTATCTTCCATGATGGTAACATCTCTCCAATAGTCACTTATGGCTTGGTGTGAATATTGGCATAAATTGGGCATTATAACACTACTCTCAAAGGCTTCAAGAAGGTATTCTAGAAAAATAACCTTACACATAAACTCTTGCTGGAATATGGTGTGGGAACTTGTATTTATATCTCAAATAACTAACTCTAACCCTAAGGAGGTTAGGTTAAATTTTAACTTGGGTTGAGTCTAAATTAACCTAGGTTGAGTCACCCTAACCTTAGGTTGGGTCAAAACACTTATGAAATATTGACATCTTAGTTTCAGATATTTATGAGGCATGGAAACTAAATATAATATTTATAAGGTGTGACTCATATTTTTTAATATTTAAGAGATAATAAATCACTTTATTAGCTCATTTGACCTTTGACTTCATATTTGGCTAAAAAATCTTTTTTTGGTAAATGAAATTCACTGATTTGATTTGGAATTTTTGTTTAAGCAAGTTAATTAGGATTTATAATGTAATTAGCCTTGATTAGTGTTTTTTAGATTTTGGAATTTTTTTTAATGTTTTCAATTAATAGCTTGACAAGCCAAAAGTGTCAAATTACTAGGTTGTATTTTGATTGTAGGTAGAATTAAACTAGGTTAGTGATGTATATAGGTTAATTTACTAAATAAGGTAGCCCCAACATATTTATATGAAATTAAATCCCTTGTATAGAGGAACTTAGGAAATTTAGGTGTTTTTTAGGATTATATGTGTCATTTTATATAAATTGAACCGAATCCTAGTTTAGGCATGAAAATGGCCCAAACTAACTATCTATAGTTTACCCCTATTTGAGAAGACATTGCAAAACACATGTATAATAATGTCTTTTCAAAGAATGAAAAGTTGTTAATCCAAATGGTTCATGCCCCAAAGGGAAATCAATAATCCCTTGATTCCCACTTGAGGGAGATAATGACAAAATAGAGTTGTCAAGTATTCCATCAAAATGAATAAAATGACATGATCTAGTGGTAATGAGGGTGGGATTATTGAATTTCAAAAAGTTAGTTATAAAAACTAATAGTAGTGGAGACATTGATTTTCCCAAAGGTGATTATAATCAATAATGAAGAGTGACATTAGTTTTCCTAAAGGTGGTTATAAGTAGTGGCATGAATAAATACCCCACTAGGACAATGGGATGGATACTAATTTTATTAAAGGTAGTTATAATCGCTAACAAAAAATGAGAAACACTAATTTGCCTAAAGGCAATTATAATTAGGAATGAAAGATAAGAAAATCTCTGATTCTCCTAATGGCAATTATAATCAAGAATGAAAAATGAGAAACACTGATTTGCCCAAAGGTATTTATAATCATGAATGAAAAATGAGAAAAATTGATTTGCCCAAAGGAAGTTATAATCAAGTACACAAGATGCAAAAATAATGATTTACCTACAGGTAGTTATAATTATTAAATTGGTCAAAAATAGAATTTTCTACAATAGGATAAATTGGCAAGAGTATCTTATGCAAAAAAATACGTAAATTGGAGTTGTGATGAGCTAGCAAAGGATAACAACATATTTATAGCCTAAATATGAGTTTGAAGATGCACATTTGAACAAACATGGTATACAAGTTAACAAATAATGTTGTTAAACAAGTCTTAGGTGAGGCCCAAAAAGATGGATTAGTTGTAATACAACTTAGAAATAAGGCATGTAGGATCAAATGACATGTAAAATGGATGACAGATGTGAAAAATACACCTCTTGGAGGGTATAAAATGAACTATAGGCCCTAGGGGTAAAAATTCAAATATTTGGTTATATATTCACCCCTGGGGTGAAAAATAATTCATTTTCACCCTATCCTATTTAGACATTTAGATCTCATTTTTAGCACAAATTACCAAGAAAAAATGGCCTACAAAGGAGCATGATGACACATATCATAGTGAGTGAGAGAGCACATCCAACCACCACATGATAGGGAATTAGTAAGTAAACCAAATTTTAGTCATTAATTACATTTAAAACATTAATTACACTTATAAAATTAAAAATGGGTGAAGTCACATTTTTCATGGTATGGCAAATAGTGGCTTTGCTAAGGAAACTAACAACTTTGAAGTTGTCATTTTTGAAAATGATGGCAACACCATAAAATAGTTGAAATTGCTAACATGGTTATTTCACTCATTTTTAGACAAAGTCATTATTTTTGTGAAAATTAAAATGATGGTTTCACTTAAAAATGTGTTAAAATTCTAAAACAATGACTTCACTCTAGATAAAATGATGGTTTCACCTTGTTAAATGGTGACTTCACCCTAGGAGCCAAACAAGACTAATTTGAGGACCTAGAAGGGGTCCAACCTCTAGAAGAGGGTCACTTAAATGGATTAGGATAGGCTTAATATCTATTAGAAGTGTGTAATTAGTCTAATTCTAACCATTTATGATTATTGGATTGATTTGTGATGTTTACCTATTGTGAGAGATGATCTCATTATCTACAGACCTTGTAGATCTATACTAAAGGTATGGTGGGCTTCATGCAAATGTTGAACTTGTAAAACATGGCATAAATTTTAGTTATCTAGGTTTATCAAGATTATTTAAGTGTGTTATAAAAGTGATAGCATAGTAAGATGTTTACCTTTCACTTACTGACTAGGGAGGCCACCATCACACTTGAGGATACCTGACGTATCTTCAAGCTACCAATACATTGGAAACACTTGTTTTAGACACAACCAATATATCAACAAGTAGTGTTGGATGATTTATGTAACTATAAAAGTATCCCTATGGTTTAAGGGAATGTTTATATAGAACTAATAAATAACTAAACTAACATTTGACTAGATGATCCACCTATTGGGGATCCTTCATCACCCACTTTGATTGATCGTGAGGTTATTGTGATTATGACCATTATCAATGGAATTTTGTTTCCTATCAATATGGATGGTACTTATATATGGGCCTGGGTAGCATGGTTAGAAACATGTTGTAGGATTCCACATGGTTTACCTTGGAACCAATTATTATTACATAGTTTTACAAATACTTTCACCTTATAGTATATGATAATGGACATAGTATTGAAGCCTACACACTTCTCATGGTTTGGGGATAGGATCATATTACAATTGAATGATTAGTCAAGTTGTAGAGGATACAAAATCTTGAGGATCCATTGGCCTATGATTAGGTTCAAATAGGAGCCAATTAGCACATGCATAGAGGAGACAACCCCTTCTATCATCAGATGCTTGACAATCTGACACCATAGTTTTTCATTTGGAGGCCTTACCTCACATACCATCTATAGTGACTCTAATATGGATGGTATATGGCTTACCTAATTACCATATGGTTTTTTAAGGGTAGTAAATCCCACAATATAGAGGAATACCATCTAAATTAAACAGTTAGGAAGTTTGGATACATACAAGATGTACTTGAGGGGATATGATGGTTTACACATGTCATGTAAGAGATTAGTTAGGATACTCTGGTGATTCCTAGAAGTGAGATCACAAAAAACTATCTCATCATATCATAATTTTATAGGTCTTATATAAGAGGAGCTATAAATGTAGGGATTAATTCAAAATTCATGCACTTTTGGGTACATGTGTGCCCTTTGAGGATAAGAACTCCACTACCAGTAGGGATAATGATCCTATGGATATTGAGGATATGGATAATGAGACCTTGAGTGAAAATAATAACACTTGGTAGGAGAGTGAGTTTTAGGATGATGATGATGATAATGATGGTTGGGATGGAAGAGATGATGGAGGAGACATAGATGAGGGGACAAATGTAATTGTATTAGACCCTAGTTAGGTAGTGGTGGTAGTGACATAGGTTGGATTTGGCCAGGTAAGGCCTTTGAGTACACAATTGGATCTAGGCCAAGCAAGACCTTTTGGTATAGCTAAAATAGGTAGGGACATGTATATGCTTAAATAGGAGTTTAGTATTCAAGTATGGGAGGTGGTAGTTTAGAGCATCAATTATCTAACATATAAAGCACCCTAGTTATGAGAGATGATGATATGACATAGCTATAAAAAGATATCACTTGTTGAAGGCTGAGATAGCTAGGATGGTGAAAGTATAGGGATAGATCATAATAGAGAGAGACCAAACCATTCATGAGCATGATTAGGCATTAACTAATATAGATATACTAAGATAAAAGTAGGATGCAGCTTGAGGAGCTAATACATAGTTCAACTTCTCATAAATGATTTTAGAGATAATTTGGACTAAGGATGAGTCATCCTACTATAAGTGATCCTATGATTTTACCATGCCTAAAGAGCATCAATTTTTTACTTTTTAAATATAGGATGCATAGAGGGCAAGGAGAAGATTTGGTCAGTCTCAAATTAGGACTCATTTTTTAGGTGCCTTGGTCCAATGTATTCATCAACTGTAACCACCACCACCAGGACCACTCGATCTACCTCTATTTATAAGTCTCAAGGATACATAAAACTAGAGTTGATTATAAGGATCTTGGTATTTTGGCATAGTTGGCATATTTTGGCCTAAAACATTGTACCCATTATATCAGCACTTATGTATTTTTGAGACACCATCCTGATGTGTATATATCTTTTATGTATAGGACATTTTAAATACATTGACATTCAATTTAGGGTCTTTTGAGGCTGATGTACATGTATATGATATTATTTTGATATATATATATATATATATATATATATATATATATATATATATATATATATATATATATATATATATAATGCCATGCTTATTATCTTATTTATATCATGTTTAAGATTGATTAGCATTATGGATGTTTAACATTGTTGATGTTTATTCTCATGTATGTTATGTTCATTTATTGCTTATGCCATGCATATGATATGCTTTGTTGGTTAACATATGATTATGTTGTATGACTCATATGGATGTTTATTCAGAGATGCTTGTCTCTAATAACACATAATAAATCATTTTTTGTTATTGTCTATTACTCATGGATAGGCATGTGCTTGAGTATTTGTCTAGTTTTTGATATATTAGAGAGGTTTTGCCATTGCATTTCTAGAATAGACTCTATGTGATCACATTTTTTCTTTAGATTATGATATTATGCATGATATTTATGGACAACTAAAATGGTAATACATACCCTAAGCATTGAAAATTTGATTTAAATTTAATATAAAAATTTTAAGAATAAGATATGAATAATCAAATCCAAAGTGTAAATATAACAAATAAATTATGTGTAAGACTAAATACAAAAATTCACAACCTAAGTACATGATATGGATAATCAAGACTTAAGTATAAACAAAATGTAATAACATTACAACAACTAAGAGGCAAAACAAAATAAATAACAAAACAAATAAAGAAGATGAACAAAAATATAAAAACAAAAAAAATAAACAACATAGATAAAACAAATAAACATAACCAAAAAACAAAATATAAACAATCAAAAAGAGAAATAAATAAGGCTATACAACATAAAAAATATACAAACATAAACAACCAAATATAAACAAATGAACAAAAACAAACAAATAAACAAAAACACATATAAACAAAATGTACATAAACTATACAAACAAACAAACACTAATAAAACAAATAAAATAAATAAATTGTACAAACATAAAAAACACTAAAAACAAATAAAAATAAAACCCAACAAAATAATAATAAACATATATAAATAAAACACAAAAAAAAGACACAAAATAATAAAAAATACAACAAAACACCAAAAATGAACAACAAAACAACAATAAAATATAAAATACTAACAAACAAAAACAAAACACCAATAAATAGAAACACAACAAAATACCAATAAAAACAAACACAATACAAATAAATAAAACAACACATGAATAAACAACTAGATAAACACAAATAACAAAAAAACAATAAACAAACCAAAGAAAAACATGCAAATAAAACAACAATAAACAAAATTAAATAAACAAACTAATAGGATATAAACAAAGACCGATAAAATAAATAATGAACAAATAAAACAAGAAAAACATGCATTAAAAAAAGTGAACAAAATAATTTAAAAAAATTAAATATACAAATCAAGGAAAAGTGTAGTAAACAAACTAATCTAAACACACAAAAGCAAACAAACTAAGCAATATAAACAACAATCCACAGATCATGGTTAATCACAATGTTAGTGCAGATAAGAAACAAATTATTTGTGTATGTGTAATAGAGGCATTACTCTTGGTGATAGGGTGACCCCTAAGATAAGTAACAATGACATAGGTAAAACAACATAGAAATCAAATAATAACAATTTTCCATAGGCAATAGGGAAAAAATAACACAAACAAAATGACACAAACATTTATCCTAGGTAATAGAAGATAATGACTCAAATAGGAAAAAAATTCCCATAGGCTATAGGAGATAATGACACACAAAACAAATAAAATTAGAAGGATAAAATAAAAAGGTGTAGCCGAGCTGACTCCAAATACACTAGGCAAGTGGACATTGCCTACATAGTTGAATGGACACAAGATTCAATGTGAACTTCAGGCCAAATGTAGTTCTCCCAAGATATGAGATAAAAGAAATAGATGATAAGAAAACATGATTAACATGTAGAAGAAAATAGGATTGGTCTCAAAAAATAGCGAGTGTGTGAGAAAGGAGGTAATGGCATTTCATAATCATAAAAACTTCAACACAAATAAATTTCACAAGCATGAGAGTATAGTTTAGGTTAAAACCACACTAAAACTCAAGAGATGAGTATCCACTAATTAATTAAATTATAAATTCATAATGTCTATCACATATAAGGCTTGTAATGAGAATGATATCGTAAAATGATGAGAGCATTGGTAATAGGTACTTGTAAAATGGTGAGAGCATTCAGACATGAATGGCTCACAAAATGGTGGGAGCATAAGAAAATCTAAGGTCTCATTAGTGTATCAAAGTTGAATACATAATGCTCACAACATGAACTCAAAAAATAGAGAGAGTGCTTGGTTTAGGCCAATAAGGATGGGGAAAATAAATGGCAAGTGGTTACTCTTGAGATAGTTAGGGGTCCCAAGATCCTTAAGGTAAAGAAGTGATTGAAAAAGAAAGGAATGTATGGTTGAACTAACTCGAGATAACCAATATATCCAAGTGTTGCCTACATAGTCTGTGTGGATCTCAAACCGATGTAGTACTCTCAAAAATAGGAGGAAAAAGACCAATATGATCTAGAAATGAGACTGAATAGATAAAATTGCCCATCCCAAAAAAAAATGACAACTTTATATCTCACATAGAAATTCTAAGTCAATTTTCATGATTTTGTATTTTTAGGATTTTCTAGATATTTATGAATGTTTTGGGGTTTTGAAACTATTTAAAATTTTTTTGAAATTTTTTAGGCATCTCAACTCAATCAATAATTATGAGAAACATAATTTTACAACTATTAAAATGGAAAGAGTGTGGCTTAGGTTGTTTGTAAAATGGTGAGAGTATGGATTAGGGGTGACTAAGTTGGCCTCAATGTGAATCAAGTACTACCTAAATAGTCTCATAGGACCTCAAGTCATTGTCATTATACCTATAAAAAAGGCATCCAATTAAGTACCAGTAGGTTCCACATAAATTTAAATGGCAAGGCAAATGATAACAGTAATGGCAAGGTGATGCAGTAATACATGGTAAAGGTGTTGTTCCTAATTTTCTCATAGTGGGTTATAATTAGAAAATAAAAACAAAGTTTCAGTGGTACTAATTTTCCCAAAGGTATTTATAATTATTAGAACAAGTTGGGAATGTAACAATAAAGGAAGGATACAATTGCCAAGACCATTATCATACTACTTTCACATATTCCCATTTGAACATATAATTCTAAAACCACTACTAAAACTAAATATATCATCAACCACAAAATGTGACTAAAGTAAAAATTAATTGAAACCAAGGCCAAACATGATAGGTGGGGTTAAAAAAATAAAATGGTTAGTGAAGGGTTAAGGGTATGGTAGAATAGTAAGGGGTATAGTATAAACAATAGGTATAATGTGGCATAACTTTGATGAACTTTGTAGATAATAATTTGAATCCCTTAAGCATAAAAATGTTTGAGGTGAATTATGTTTAGTGGTTCATCAAGTTCATCTCCGTCTGGTGTAGTGAGATTATATGATCTAGAACTATAGTTGGTAATAACTATATAGGGTCCTAACCAATTTGGTTAAAACTTTCCTTTTTTCTTGGATTCAACATTGACATTGTTTTGATTATCTTTTAGTACCATGTCACCAAGATCAAATTCATGATTTTTAAATCACCTATAATATTGGACTTTTAATCATTTATGATACACCTAGAGATTATGTAAGGTGGCCAAGTGTTTACCATCAAGTAGGTATAGATCCTGCAAGTGAGCCACTCTGTAGTCTTTATTGTCGATGATGTGTTGTAGTGAAATTAAGAGAGAAGGAAAATCATCTTCAACAAGAATAATGGATTGAGTTTCATAAATAAGTGAATAGGTCATAGATCCTGTTAGAGTATGGAATGTGGTATTGTATGTCTAGAGGGTGTCAAATAACTACAAGTGTCAATTGTGATGAGCGTTATTGAACATCTTCTTCAAAATGTTTACAACGGTTTTATTAGAGGACTCAGATTGGTCATTGCCTTGAAGATAGTAAGTGGTAGAGAAATGTTATTTGATGTGGTATTGAGAACAAAATGATTTCACATATTTATTCTTGAATGATCCACCATTATCATATTTGATGTCAGAGGGGATGCCATAATGGCAAATGAGATGGTTGAATATGAACTTGGTGATTTGATTACTAGTGATGTAAGTGAGGGGAATGGATTCCACATACTTAGTGAAGTATTTGGTAGCAAGAAAGATGTGTTTGTGGCCATCTAAAGATGTGGGATCAATCTTCCCAACAATGTTGAGTCCATACATTGAGAATGACCATGGTGTTGTTAATGGTTTTAGTGTCTTAGCTAGAGCATGAAAAAAATTGGCATGTTTCTGACACATGACACACCTATTCATATATGTGGTTGTATCTACTTCCATAGTTGGCCAATAATAAACAAAACACAATAAATTTTTGGATAAGATTACCCTGTTCATGTGGGATCCACACACCCTTTCATAAACTTCCCTCAATGCTAGTCTAGATTATGCTGAAGGTAAAAAATGAAGCAAAGTTCCATCATAGCTTCTATGATACAAGGTTGGTCCAACTAGATAATAGAGAGAGGCTTTGTGGGTGAAGGCATTTTGTTTTTAGGTGATAAATTGGGAGGCATGGTTTGATCATGAATATAGGCATATATGTATCTAAGTACCAGGGAGACATGGGACCAATAATGTAATAAACCATCTCAATGGTTGATTGGTCATGTGTCGGTGCTAAGAGATCTTCAACAAGAAATTGATAATCCCTAACTCTATCATTGATATGTATCATGGAATTAATAGTTTCCATATCATTAGTTATTTTTTTGTTTGCCTAAGGTATTCTCTCAAAGTGGATGTTTTTAATCTTCTACTTGAGAGTATCAACCATCTCTTTTTAGGGTACCAACTTGTCATCCTTGGTCTAGTATTGGGTTGTGACATAATTAATGATTAACTAAGAATCACCATACACCAATAAATGTTTAATGTTTCATTTTACTTCTTGATGAAGTAATACAATGAGCACTTCATACTCGACCATGTCATTAGTATAGGTAAATCTAATATGAAAGGACTTGGGAATGAGATCCCCTTATGGCGTAACAAAATATATTTTGGCTTGATACATGAGTCATGAATGATCCATAAAAGTACATCTTCTACCATTAGATATCAAGAGGTACATCTTCATCTTCAACATCCATAATGGCCTCATCTATAAATTTAAATGTAAGAGGTTGAATATCTTGAAAAGGAGCTTTAACAAGTTGATCTACCAACACTTGTCCCTTAATGGCCTTCTAATTGGCATATTCAATTTAAAACTTATTCAATAACATGATATATTTTTTCATATGACCCTATAGAGATGATTTGGAAAGTAGATACTTGAGTGGATCTACTTTTATGATAATAATGGTCTTGTTGTTTAGCATATAATGACATAATTTTTGGTCTATGAACACCTTTGCTAAATAGGATTTTTTAATCAGTGTATAGTTATGTTCATATATGACCAATTTTCAACTCAGATAATACATGGCATGATTTTTTCCCTATTCATCATGTTGTGCCAAAAGTGCCCACAAGGAATTCTTGGTTAATGATAGGTAAAGAAGTAATGGATTATTTACCATTAGTGGTAACAAAATATGTGGGTTACTAAGATATTATTTAAGTTGATTGAATAATTTTTAGCACTTTTCATTCCATGAGAATGTAACACTTTTCTTCCACAAGTGTGTAAATGTATGGCATTTATTGGCTAATTATGATATGAAGAATCTGATAGATTGAATCTTACCTTCTAAACTATGGAGCTACTTCAAGGTAGATGGTGGTGGCACCTCTATAATTACATGGACTTTAGTTGGTTCAACTTCAATGCCCCTACAAGAGAAAATGAAACCTAATAGTTTACCCAAAGTGACTCTAAATACATATTTCTTCAAATTGAGCCTGATGTTGTAATCGTGAAGTCTCTCAAAGATTATTCATAGTAGAGATGGGTGATAAACATAGATATTTGATTTACCCAAGATATTATCCACATAGTCCTCAATAATGTCATTCATCATGTCATGAAAAATGACTATCATAATTCTTTGGTAAGTGGATCCATCATTCTTAAGTCCAAATGACATTATTTAATAACAAGACATTCCCCATAGAGTAATGAATGTTGTCTTATGTTGGTATTCTAGTGTTATCCTAATCTAATTATAACTAAAAAATCCATCCATTAGAGAGAACATTTCATATCCAGCGATTGAGTTGACTATCATGTCAATATTAGGTAAAGGGAAGTTGTTTTTTGGGTAGGGTTTGTTGATATCTTTAAAATTAGTGTAGATCCTAATACCTTCTAGTTTCTTACTGATTAGCATAATTTTTTAAATCCACTATGAATAGATAATTGGAATAGTACATTTCACATCTAGGAGTTTTTCCAAATCTTTCTTTACTAACACATAAATACAAGGATGCATCTTACGTAACTTCTATTTAATAGGCTTGGCATCAAGATGTATAATGAGATGGTGTACAACTAAGGTGAGGTCCAAACTTGGCATGTCTGAATAACCCATGTAGATATTTCAATAAATTCCCTCAATAGGGTTGTAAAAGATAAACATTTATCCTTAGTGAGGGGCATGCCTGGTTTAATCTACTTTGAGTCCTCTAGAGACCCAATATTTATCTTAGAAGTGTCCTCCACAAGAAGTGTAGAACCATAATATAGAATAGTTAGAAAGGAGTTAAACTGATTAACAATAGCAAAGTCCTCTAGATAGATTTTCTCATCTAATTCTCCTAAACAAGATGAATCAGAATCTCCTAGTGGTAGCATCAACCATGATATAAATACCTCAAGTCACTCTTAAAAATTCTATGAAAAATCTTATCACTCCTTAGTGCCGATATTTGATCCATAAATAGACTATGGGACAGAGGTATTATTTGCTTCATAGGAGAGGGGTGAATATCCCTATCTAATGGCACTGAAAAATAGTTTTCACAAAGATAATTGACTTTCTCTTTACTTTTTCCTTGGTTAGAAAGTGCCCCAAAGAGATTTTCACTTTCAGACCTCAATGTTTGATTTTTTTTTTAGATAGGAAAGTTCACCTACTCTCCAAATTAGGCATCATGATATAATATAATAACAAAGCCTTATTTTTGGTCTCTAAGAGGTATGTGACTTCTCAATCCTAGAAAGGTTTATATGGCCTCATCATTTTTGAAATTGTCTAATGGCATCATTGAATCTTGTTGTAACTAGTCTATCAATTGTGGATGGTAAAGGGAAAAATGTGAAGGTTGAAAAATAGGTTGAATGGTACAAATGGAATGGGAGTTAAATATGTTTGTAGTAGAAAGGTCATCATAGATGCTATAATTAGACCCTGCATCATTATCATCATCATAGTTGTTATTCATTAGTGTTGTAATGTGAATAATGTATGTGGGGTCACCCCCAAGTAGTTTAAATCTAATACCATGGGTTCCCTTTTACTTAGTCATTGAGACAAGTTTGATCATGCCTTGATGATGTAGCCGGAGGCCTCTACCTTCATAATCTAAGTGATCTATAATTTGGTTGGGAATAAGATACTTCACACTTTAGTAATAGTCACCTAACTCATAAATATAGAGCCATGAATCATGTTTTGCTAAGGGGGTATTGTTCTAGGCTAGAGGTTGATTTAAAAATAATGGGCTTATTCAGTAGAGATTTTACTTTGGTTTCCCACTCCATACAAGTGGTCTTGGCCTTAGGTCTCTCACAAGCTTTAGGATTTTTAGGCAATTTGTCAATATGAAATCCATTATAGGTGCTATGTTCTCCAAGACATTTGTTAGTGATATATAAATGGTTGTAAATTTACAATGGAGGCATAGATAAGGTAGAGGCTAAGTTATCTAGGTCAATGTAATTAAATTTTGGGCCTGATTCAATGGCTTTTCCATTTTTGGATTTTTCTCCATCTGGTTTGGGTATAGGATTCATGCCAAACTGATAGTTTTAACTTTTATACTCAGCCTCAAGGTTTTTACAATACTAATATGGTTGAAGATCCAATGGTATAGTCACTTCCATTCCTGAATGTGGAAATTTTATACACTAATGTAATGTAGAAAGTATTGTCCTATTTTTATATATCCAAGGTCAACCTAATAACATATTTTAAGATAGTTCCAAGTCTAAAACATGGCACAAATTATCATGGTTTAATGTCTCAATGACCACTAGTAGGCTAATGGTACATTAAGATTTTCATTCTTTACTATCATATTCATTGATAATGATGGTATATGGATGCAAGTCAGCTATTATATATCCAAGATGTTTGACCAACCTCAGAGACACAATGTTAAGACATAAACCATTGTCTATAATGACATGTATAACTCTATAATTAGTTATACTAAACTCAATGTATAATGGGTTATTCTATAGAGGGCCCATAAAATACATATCACATTGGTCAAAGGTGATATGTTAGAATAATTTATCTGGAGTGATATTATCATAAGGGATTGGTTCAAATATTCATTAAGGATGTATTTGTGGATGGTAGAGGTGCACAAAAAATCCATGTTAGATATGTGTAGAGGTGTCTTTTTCAATTATTCCATAGAATCATAGGCCTTCCCCTCAGTTTTTTTAGTTAGTTTATTTATGATAGGCACATAAGGTTGATTATAATCATTTGTAGTATTTGGATACAATCCTCTAGTAGTGACCCTAGCTTATCGAGTTGTAATTATGCAATCTCGATCTAGAACTTGGCTTTGATAGTTAGATGGGAAAGTCAAGAGGCTTTGGATGATGATTATTAGATAGTATGGTGCATGATTATCAACATGGGCTATATAATAATCACTGGCATAAGGAGGTTGGTGGGTATTATTCATAAAATAGGTGTTATTGGGAAAACATATAGGTTTGTTTGTAGTTGGTCTAGGGTTTATAGTGATAGTGAAAACATGACCACTTCAAACATGTCCTAAAACATTAATCTAGGTATACACAATGGCATATAACCTCCTTGGTTGGTTTGATCATTTTTCCTTTGGTTTTGACCATTCTATTGTTGTTGTTGTGGCTGACATTATTGTTACTAATTTTTTGATGGAGTTCTCTACCATTATTGTTGTTATTATTGGTACTAATACTAGTTGTTATTTTTATGTTGGAAAAATGGATTCTGGTAGATACCCAATTTATGATTATTCTTAGGAGTATGGGTGTCTCTTTTTATCTCTCCATTCTCTAGCATTTTCTCAATCAGATGTCTAAATTGGATACACTAACTTATGGAATGTCCTCTGACATGATGGTAATCATAAAATTCATGTTCCTTATACCAATCAAAAAAATGAATCCCTTTAGGAAATAGATTTAGTATCAGCTAAATTATAATATTTTCTTGAACTAATCTTTATAAAAAAAATTAATGGGCTCACCAAGGTCACTAAATTGTTGGGAAATGGGTGGTCTTCTCCTTAGATGAAGGTTTTGTAATTGGTTTTGATTTTGCAGCAGTTATTTTTATGGAGGTCCTGGTTATAGAGGAAGTGGTTTTTGAGTGGGTGGAGGTAAACAGATAGTCAGTGTTTACATTATCTACACATGGAATGATTCAGTAACCTCATTGCCAACAACATTCTTATTATGGTTTTAGGGTTTAGGTCTTTGATTGTTGTTTCCTTGGGGTGGAATTGAAGCTAGTATTTGAGTTGAGTTCTAATCATGGCTCTGGCCTTTATTCTGGTTTTGGTTCTGATTAAAAAAGGATAGATTTATTATGCTTTTATTGATAAGGGTTTTCTTAATCTATATTCTTTTCATTTTAACCTCTTCAAATGTATGAACACATTGTAGCTCAAGATGGTAGGATATCTCACTATGTAAGATCCTAATAAATATTACAACTAACTATTTTTCTAGCAGATTGTGAATAAACCAGCGTTTTAGGGCTCTCTAATATTTCAATTATGTAGCAAAGATCTCACTAGTATTCTATTTAACTTGGCCTAAATAAAAAATAGTAATCTTATGCTCGATATTATATGAAAAGTGTTGTACAAAATTCTTTAAGAGATAATCAAATTTTGGTATAGAGTTCTTTGTTAATTTAAATAGCCATTCCAAGGCTTGTCTAACTAGACTCCTTGAGAAGAGTATAAGTAAGTATATATCACTATATGCCACTAGTTGTAAGGAAATAAATAATTCCTTCAAATTCTCTCTAGGGTCACCTTTGTCTTTGTATTTGTAAAATTTAGGTGGCTCATAACCTAGCATAAAAGGTATTTGTAGATTCTCCATGTTAAATGGATAAGACCAATTCTCATCCAATACAAAATTATTCATTTATTTTACAACTTGTATAACTTGGATTGCATCCTTTATCTATTACAACTCTTGGGGAAAGAAATCAAGAGTGGCATGTTGTTTTGGAGGTTATGCAGTTAAAGGTGGATTAATTTGAATGGGGTAGGTATATTGTGGGATGCTAGTTAAATTGGTTGGATGAAGAGGTATGCATATTTATGTATTAAGGTTATACTATAGGTATGAAATATGTTTTTATTGAAACACATTCTAGTTTAGGTTTGATACATAACCTTGGTTAGTAAATTAAAGGTTATGGTAATGGAATTTGTCTCTATATAATGTGTGAGTATTGTTGGGTTTGGGAGAAAACTTTTTTCCTACTTATTGAACCATATTGTATGTAAGGAATGCATTGATGACTAGATCCCTATTACTGAAGGTGTTGGCTATTTGATCCTTATTTCATGTGTGATACCCATTGGGTGAAAGTAAATTATTTCATATCACCTAGTACCTATTGTGCATAAGAACCTTGTTGTTAGCTAAAAACCTATTATTAGATTTGTTATTATTGTTGAAGTGACACTTGTTGGAGGTTTGATAACTATTGGTTTGGAAAGTGTTGGGGGTTCAACATTTGTAGTTGTTAACCAACTAGAACTTTCTGACCAATAGAAACACATTGTTGGTTAAGCAACATCTATGATTGATAAGCTATATTAGTTTGTAATTATTGTGGTAGAGCATTCATTGTCACCTATTGATTTGGTATAGTGTTATGTATCATTTTAGCAGTAAGATAGTCTATTTTTAGCTTGTTTCCCCTTGTTTAAAATTTGAGGAAGCAACTAGTTAAGAAGTAGATGTTGTTTGTTGATTTTGTAAAATAGTCATACCTATTCTATGCTATTGTAATCCACTCATGGTGTTGTTCGAATGAATCTACTATTTATTTCTTAGTGGTAAATTATACCCACATTAGTTTAAATTAGAATACACTTACATTCTATCTACAATTTTTTGAGTGGTGTCTTCCATTTTAGAAAAAGTCTCTTCCATCAAAATATGAACAATATACATATCACCAACCAACGTGTTTTGGATAAATGGGTTTACATTTTAGCTTACATAGCTTGAGGTGTCTATTTATTTCCCTGTTGATGGAGCTATCTTGATAAGTGACATGCTATAAATATCCCTTGCATTGAGGTTACAAGATATTTTGAGATAGGTTTGGTATGCTTGATGTACCTATTTCATTTGTTCATCCATAATACCTTTCCCCTTTGTAAGTGTATTTTGGTCTTGTTGTGGCATTTAGACTAGATCTTGACTATAACTAGTTGATGCCTATTTGAATGGTTGAATTTGAGGTGTATTACTAAGGTTTCTAATCAAATTTCTCAAACTTTCATGTGGGAAACCTAGAAAAAATTTGGATCTATTTCAACAACTATAATGAGCACTTCATCTTTATTTTTTAACAAATGATATTCAAACAAGTATATATCATATTTGGTTTGCATTGGTGCCATAACATAGTAGGGATCTTGTTGTTGGTTTTGTTTAATGTTAGGCATTATTTGAGTAAGGTATTTTTCCATTTTCTCTAGCTCTTGGCCTAAATATGGAGGCATAATTACTAAATACTACACTAAAGGGTCATGCCTATGTTCAACATATGGGATCTTATAAGATGTATAAGTATTTATCTCATAAGCTACATCATCATACGACTCTTGAACAACAGGATCATTGGTTACAAAGGTCATATAACTTGGATTATAGATGGTTTTGCTATGTGTGTAATGAGGCATGTTTATATCCATGGATAGGTCATGTGAAAAATAGATCTAAAGGTAAAAAATAATTGAGGTCTAAAAAAAGGACCTTTGGTTCTATAAAAGAGGTATAAAGGAATAAAAAAATAAAGTAAGAAAATGTAAAACAAAATAAATGTGAGACTAGTGTAGCAAAATAATATTGATTTGCCCAAAGGTGGTTATATTCAGTGGCAAAGGTTAACACAAAGGCTCAAACTCATCTTATGGATAAAATACTGATTTGACCAAAGGCAGTTATAATCAATGACAGAAGTGTCTAAACAAATTAGATTAATTATGAACTAGGATAAAAAGATAGCAATGATTTTCCTAAGGACAGTTATAATCATTCCAATGTAAAAAATAAGGCTAGACTCAAAAATAAATAAATCAAATAAGAACTCAAAATCAAACTAAACTAAGGTAATTGGCTTGGACAACATTTGGTAATTATCTCATTAGGACATGATACTTGATTCAAAAGAGATTATTTGAATAATGGAACTAGAACACTCATAATTTTGTCATAACAAACTTCAAACAAAGAACATGGTAACAACTTAGTTCAAAGGACTCTCAAACAAGATATAAAATAAACATTAATCACTAGGTCTTGACAAGGGGTATTTTAGATCAAATAGGAAATCAACCTAAGTAACACACTCCAAATACAAAACGTAGACAACTTAAGCCTAAATTAGACAAGGCTTTAATGTGAACCTGATTAGTTTAGGATTTACACTTTGAAATGTTGAGTTTCAGATTTAATGCAAAAATACTTGAATGTTCTAAAGTAAAAGAGCTAGAACAAAATGGACAGTGTAACCCTAAATTTGAATCAAAGGAGGTAAAACAATGGCTTAGAATCTAGTTTCAATAAATGGTAAGAGATTCAAAATAATTTAACCAACATGACAATGCTCTTTCAAACAAATGTCATGGTAAATGATTTTGGACTAGAATATCCAAGGCAAAATTTTGGGATGAAATTAGTAGTGTAACGATGTCCTATTTAAATAAGTGACACACAAACAATTTTGGAAAAAATCTCTAAGGCAACAAGTGCAACATCAATGGATAGAAAAACACTTTGTATGCTAAGGTGGTGTGAAAATAGTGTGATGTTTTGGAATTATTTTGACACAAAAATATAAACAAATAGTTTTAGTTTAAAAATACACATGTAAATAAAATAAAAATAGAATTAGAACTAATAGCTCATCCTATATATAAAATTGATGTAGGTATGCATAGCTTATGATACAGTTTCCACCGATATACCAATGCTTGTGAGGAATTAAATGTTAATCCAAAAATTTAAGTATAGGTGTAGGTAGAATTTTTACACCCCTATGTCTCTCAAGAATTGATACGTGGCACAAAATTAGAGTTATGATCACTCAACATTTGGCAAAAAATTCCATAGTAAGTGGGGTTTTGACTAAAATTTATAAATCTTGAATGTACTAAATGGTCCTAAGTATGGATAACACAAAGGCACAATCACATCAATTTAATCCAAACCTCCTATCTTATTATTTAAGGGTCTATTCCTTTGCATAATGACTCTAACCATGTACTACTTAATGGAGTCCAATGTCTTATTGTCATATGGCCTGGGTACCAATTGGGATGGTCAGGCTAATTAATCACCACTATCCCACTATCCCATCCAATAATTTACCCAATTTATTTACCCATTATGGAGTGGGATTGGTACAATGCTGGGAGATGAAACCCCAATTCAATACACCCCTAAAAAAATTATGAGGGAGAAGTGAGTTCTCACCCACAATCCAAATGCAAGAAAATAAATTGGAAATTTTAGAGGTCATTTCTAGGTCACCCAAGTCACTCAAAGATTAGGGAGAGAATACACAATTATTTTTGACATAACTTATCAAACAATGATAATAAGATAAGTAATTTTGGTCACCTGAGTTCCCTAAATGGGATGGGGGGAGAGCATACACCCAATAGCTTCTTATTTACCACAAACAAAGAAACTAGTCTAATGAATTTAAAATTTTAGCTAATAATGAAAAATATATATATAGTGAAAAATATATAACTAAAATGTTTGTTCCTTTTAATATCACAAAATTGAAGTGTGTTTGAAATTTTTTCCCCTTGGCCTTGTTTGCAATTGTAAAAACTTCAAAAGCTAAAAGATAAGTGTAATTAAGTTGATTTTAAGTACCAAACAAATGTATGTGAGTTTTTAATGATCATTAAATTATTCTATTTCTGCCTTAGGTCCTACAAAATGTTAGGGTGTTTGTCTATGTAGAAGACAAAAAGTGAGTAAACAAAAATCCATTTTGAACTCTTAGCTTTTTGAAAAACACAAAGTAAAGTTACTATTTATCAAGACAAAGTTGTTGATTTCTTGTAAGCATAAACAAAGAGAAACTTTGGTGAAGTTACCATGTAGTATGGAAAAGCTATCTATTAGGTTAGGTGAAGTTATCAAAACAAATAGTAAAATAATAAAATAGAGAGTAATTTTACCTTGAAAATCCACCATTCAGAAGGATCAAAGTCATCGATTCTATGGAGTACTTATTTAGTAGGTCAAAGTTGTCATTTCTAGAAAATTAAAGATCATAAATGGATGTGGAAATGATGAAGCTGCCATTACATAGTGAAAATTTGTTGTTTACTCAAAAATAGAATGATGTATATTTGAAGGCTAAAACTCTAAAATTGAAGAATTAAATGCATGTGTTAGTAAAACTAAGGTTAGCATATCATTATCTTTGGCCATATGGGATGTGTGGTCCCATCGGGCATGCCATTATGTACCTTAGGTGTTTGAAAAGTAAACAACATTTAGATTAGTCCCTTGTTATTCCAAATGAGAAAAAATCAAGCATAACAATACACTAGGATTAAACACTCTTACCTAAGAACTAGGGAGAGCATAACACAATAAACAAGATCATAAAATAGAGATAAAATAATGTGAGTAATTTACCTACTTTGTCAAATTTGATGTTTACTTATTGGAATAAAGATTTTTGTGCTTGGCCTATGATGATTTGAGTCTTTTTGTAATGTTTTTCCTTAGTGGTAGCATCTCTCTAATAGTCATTTGTGGCTTGGTGTGAAGTTTGGCATAAATTAAACATTATAATTCTACTCTCAAAGGATTCAAGAAGATATTCCAGAATAATAATCTTACACACAAAATTTTTTTGACATATGGTGTGGTAACTTGTATTTATATCTCAAATAACCAAATCTAACCTTAGGGAGCTTAGGTTAAATTATAGCTTGGGTTGAGTCTAGATTAGCCTAGATTGAGTCAAGGTAACCCTGGGTTGGTTCAAGGCACTCATGAAATCTTTTCACCTCAGTTTTAGATATTTGTGAGGCATGGCAAATCACTTTAGATATTTTTGAGGTGTGACTCATATTTTTGTATATTTAATAGATAATAAATCACTTTATTAGCTCATTTGACCTTTGACTTCATATTTGGATAAACATTACTTTTTTAGTAAATAGAACTGATTTGATTTGGAATTTTTGTTTAGGAAAGTTAATTAGGATTTGAAATGTAATTATTCTTGCTTAGTACTTTTTTATTTTGGCAATTCTTTTAAATTTATTCAATTCATAGCTTGATAGGCCAAAAGTGTCAAATTACTAGGTTATTTTTTTACTAGGGTTAGAACTGAACTAGGTTAGTGATCCATACAAGGTAATACACTAAATAAGCTAGCCTTATCATGTTTTTGGGAAATTACATACCTTGATTAGATGAACTTATACAATTTATGTGATTTTTAGGATTAGATGTGTCATTCACTTAGAAGTTGAACTGGATCTTAGGTTAGGCATGAAAGTGGCCAAAAATAAGTGTCTATAGAAATTGGTAGTGGAAAGTCTCTAGTAAACCTGAAATACTATTTTATAAATTAGAAATTAGCTCAATTACCAAGAACTGTGGATAATTCATATTCTCATTGATATGGATCATTCATTAGGCAATGTCAATCACCCCTTTTGTTTTCTGGTGGGTAGTCTTGGTGGTTTACGAAAATCTATGTGAAGTGTAGTCAAAGAGCACTCTCAATGTGGCATCTTATAATAAGTTAAGGGGGATTCCCCTAAATCCTCTAGCATAATTCTACCTTATGTCCAAGTGAATTTGAGGGGCCTTAGTTTTATATGGTATAATAAATTTACCTTTCATAGGAATTCATGTTGACCTTACCATTATTATTATTATGTTGACATGCATGGTCATATCCTTGGACAAGTGTATTTCCCCTCATTATATATACTTAGAAGTTTCATCACCACCTCATCTAGTTACCCAAAATTTTGGATCCTAATCATTTATTCAACATCTGACCCTCATAGTTGATTTTTCCCAACTAGGGCTCCTGGTTGCACAATAGTGTGGAATCAAGGCCAAATAAGGCAATCTTTGTTACATCAAAAAAATAAAAGGGTTCAAGATCATGGTACCTTGTCTATTTTAATTATAAATATATTCCCATTTCCTCCTTTTGTGCATCATTTAACATTTTGATAAGCTTTGATCAACTCATCTTTATGTTATGTTGAAAACATGGAAGGTTTTGTGCTCAAGTAAATAACTAAGGCACATATTTTAAAAGGTTTGTGTGCTATAATAGTTTTAATATGTGATCTAATATCTCTAATAGTTTTTACCTTTATTAATATAAATTTACTTCAATCCATACATATGACACTTTGCATTGAATTAGGATGAGTTATTTTCATTTCATTATGCTCTTGTTTTAAATATCATCGATTATTGTGATGTGACCTTTTCACTTCATTGAACAAACTCATTACTTTTTCTTAATGTTTTCTTTAATGTGATGTACCACCTTTATTCTTTTAAAAATTTTGTTTATTGTACATAACCTAAGTTTGACATTCTGATATGCTTTGGGAATGATGAAATATTTGAAGTTCTTTGTCATTAACCACATTTTGAATGAACATTGGTTACCTATCCTCCATACCTCTTTTATCACCACTTCATTCCTAGAACTAATTGTTTCATCCTGTGTTGACCTCATGTTCACTTTTCTTCATATTACTCCTTCATTGATTCGATGCTTTCCTTTGATACTCTATGATTTAAAATTACAAAACTATGTTTTGATATCATAAAATATAGAGATTGGATTATCAAAACTACTCTAAATACCTACAAAAAAATAAGAAAATAATAAATGAAACAAAAACCCTAACTACATGGTGATACTAAACACACACTTAATTTTCAACATAAAATTAATAAAGATCATTGGTGGTAAGGCTTAATATTTCATCCATTTAAATTCCCTCTAATAATGGTTCCTTGAAGGTCCCTTAGTAATATTTTTATTTTTTGTGATACTTCATGGATGACATATGGTCATTTCCATTGAATGTGCAATTTACCTAGATATGCTCAAATTTTGTTATCATATAGTGATGCTATCTTCTCTAGATAAAACTCTTTAGATCATAGATTATGATCATGCCATGATTTTTGAATCTGCTTATTTATTTCATGTGTTCAAATTACTCTCTACCAAGTTTATTCCATGCAAGTTATATCTAAATTTTTTTCCTAAAGTGAATCCTTAGCTCCAAACCACATTATCAATGTAATTCATAGACTTGTAATTATATATTCCATAGAATAATTGGAAAGGATTGAAACCTTTTTAATTTTTATAATTAGTTATATATGCCCATAGGATCACATGAATTTGATCCTCTCAATCATCTACCTAAACATTGCATATTTTTAAAAAAATATTTTCAAGTACCTTGTTGGATGTTTCTACCTATCCATTATATTAAGGATGATAGGTTGTGTTATTAGGGTGAAATATCATAAATTATTATATCAAGATCTTGATATTACTATTTAGGAAGTGTGTTCCTCTATCGCTGACTAACTTCACTAAACATCCATTCCTAGTAATGATGTTCTAATACAAAAACTTGGTTGTGTCTCTTACGTTGCATCAAATTCTACCCAACTGGTGAAGTAATCCATAATAGTAATTATATACCTTGTATGACTACATTCACTTGGTGTATTAATAGTTCATATGAATTCAATTCCCCATTTCACAAATAATTACATTAATAACATTGGATTCAAAGGCATTTCATCACTTTAATTTGGCAATCCTATTCTTTAACAAAAGTTGTGGTGATTTATGATTTTGTGTGCATCCAATAAGAAGTTAGGAAACCACATGCCACTTTATAATATCTTTCTTTCAATTTATTCACCTGTGAAGTGTCCTCCTACAATTCCTTGGTGTGCTTCTTATAGTTATTTCAATCTCTCATACTCTAAGGCTTCTATGCACAACACATCATCCTTACCCATTTTATACATAAATCCATTGATAATACTAAAAGATATGACTCATATGATCAACTAATTTTTATATTTTTTGAAATAATGTGTAGGAAGAACTCCTTATTATAGGAAATTGGCTATGTTCTCCATATTTTATAGAATCACATTGATTTTGAATAAGTGTGCATCTATTGACTCATCTTGTAATTATTATAGATCCTCACCATTCCTTATTCAGATATGATGATTTAATCCCACATTTTATGTTCCTAATTTCATATTTATCTTAAACTAAAACTCTTGGAATAACATTAACCACATAGATATCCTTCCACATAACATAAGCTTATTCACTAGGTATTGTAGAGCTTGGTGATCTGTAAATAATTAAAATGGTGTGGCTATGAGATAGTTCCTGAATGTTTGATGTGAAAAAAAATATACATCAACTCTAACTCTATTATATTGTAGTTTTTCTATGTTGCTGACAATTTTTTTACTTGCAAAGTGAATGGGCTGATCTAAACCTATGTCTCCTGGCCAATCCAAAACATCTCCTACTATTATTCTTAAATCATCTACGTGAACATGAAATGGATTAATCCAATCTAGGAACATAAATATGGGATTTATTACCAACCTCTATTTCAAATCCAAAATATTCATGGCACTCATTAGACCACTCAAAATTCATATCTTTATGTAATAATATGTACATTGGCTCAAATATCGTTGTGCACCCTTTGATGAACTTATGATAATAACATGTATGTTTGAATAAGGATATCAATTTAGTAGATATTTTAGGAGGTTTCATACTAAAAATGACTATGATTTTAGCTTGATCAACTTAAATATCATTGTTTCATACTGTGTCCCAAGATAATACCAAACAATCTAATGAACAAACACTTTTTCTCAAATTCAACACAATGCATAGATATCAACATCATTCTAACATGAGTTGTATCTTGGATAAGTGTTATTTGAATGAATATAATACAACCCAATCATCAAGATAGACTTATAAGAAGTCATAGATGAAATATTTGAATGTAATGATCACAACCCTAGAGAAAACAATAGGAATATTATGAGACTAAAAGGCACTAAATTGTATGTAAAGGAGCCTCATTACATTACAATTTGTTTTTAGTCTAATTTTTAGCTATGATAGGTATTTGGTGATAACCACTGAATCCAACTATAAAGGAATAGACTTCATGACCTACAATTCACTCAGGAGCTTCATTTGTAAATGGAATTAGAAATGGGTAATATACATAGGAATTATTCAATGCCCTTTAGTCCTATAAACTCTAATTTATCTTGAATTTTGAAGTTTTACCACCTTTGGACTTACCCATTCTACATTTTCTATTATGTATATAATCCATGCTTCTTGCATGCAATCAATTTTAACTTTAACTTTAAGCTTCATAATGAGATTTAACTTATATGGACACTTATTAATAATTTGTGTGCACTCTCCCAATTAAGTATCTACACCTTTCACTTCTAATTTTTTTGGGAACATATCGTGATAATATCACATCAATTATAATCTTTTTGATAGCTCTTAATGTGTCCAATGGTCACCCAAAGTCAAAAGCTTTGGTGTATGTTGTCAATTAGAATCAGACCCTTGTGAAGGTAGTTTTAGGCCTTCACAATCTACTGAAACATGGAAACAATCCTATGTTGTGGGTGACCAAATCAGTGAATTGAATCTCTAAATTCTAAGGGCTAACTCCCTTTGTTGTATCAATTAGGATCTCTACTCTACAATATAAAATACTGAGGAAAAGGGAAGAGGGAAAAGGTAAGAAAGAAAATTGAAGGAAAATCCTATCTAATGATGGTGATACACCTGTATTTTGGTTCATCCAATCAATTTGAGCTTCTAAACACACTTATTAGACAAGAAAAATATTAAACTTTTAACTCTAATTGACCACTATGCATCAATATTTCATGAAAAGGTTCTATCTTGTGATCAAAGATTGAGGGAAATGATGGAATAGGCTTGATTCAAGGCACTAAATAGCCACTTACATCCACTATAAATTTATCCAAAATATATCAAACATAGAACATGACCTATATAATCTAATCAACTAGTAACTAGGTAAGAATCAGTTCTTGATAAGGAAGAAAATTCTATCACATATGCAAATCACTGACATAAATACACTATACCATCACCCTAGAATCTAAAAATAGTCCTTCTATTTATCTGAAAAGCTTACAAAATTCAATCTTGATAGAGTCTAGTCTTATCAAGAGACAGATCTTTAAAATGGTTGAAAAGCCAGTTTATATAGTAAAAAACATACAAAATCTAGGAGATTGGTGTTGAAAATAGGAGAGGAGATCAACTCCCACATTACACAAGTTCCACTTGAGCTATCAATAGATAACTAACAATTCAAATAATATCCTTTTTTCCTATGTCTTACAAGAAAAAGCTCTATGGTATTGGAAAAGGATGGTGGGCCCATCTTGGACTAATATGCTCCATGCATGGAAAGCTACACCAAATCTTCAAATAGAAACTCCAATTGATATGTTTGGAAGTTGAGTTGAAAAAAATAAAGTCCTTTTCATTGAAAACAAGGAAAATGCATGATAAGCCTTACCTAGTCAACTCTAAGTAACTCCATCCTACATGAGAAGATGCTACACCAATTTGTAGGTGAAGAACTTTAGTTTAAACAAGTTAGAAGTGTTGAAAACATTAAATTAACAAGATAGATCAGAATGGATGTGACACTTTGACAAAAGTCAACTCAAACTCAAGACCAATCAACTCCAAATGGCCTCCACTTGCATGAAAAAGGACTTTGAAAACTGAAGCATGCATGAAATTCCATGTTAAGATTAGATATGCAATGTTTGAAACTCCATGTTGGCTCCTTGAAGTTCCTTGGCATTTTGAAATCAAGCTATTCATTTCTATATATTTCTCTTAGAGTTTTTGTTTCTTTCTATTTTCATAGACCTATTTCTTTTTGGGCACTTTCTCGAAAGAATTGTTTCAACATTTTCTCCTCAGACACTTCATTCCAACTTTTTGTCTGTGACTTATTTCTTTAGGATTTTGGTAATGGAATTTTCATTTAGATAATTTTTCCAAAGGAATTCATGTCTTCAGACCTTTTTAAAATCACTTTTCAATGGATAATTTGTCTGAAGGAAATCATGTCTTTGGATTTTTTGTTTGGACCCTTCAGAACTTTGAAAATGGACCATTTTCCTTAGAAGTACCTTTTAGATTTTTTACAAAAGATATTTCATATTTTTAAATGTCCCTTTTGAATTATTGAAAATGACCTTTCTTAAAAATTGAAATGGACCCTTTGGAAAAATGGAAAAAGACCCTTCAAAAAAATTGAAAAGGACATTTCCCTTTGAAAATAACCTTTAGAATTCTTGAAATGGTCTTTTGGAACTTTTGAAATGGTCTTTTAGAACTTTTGAAATGGTCTTTGCCTTTTTGAAAAGAACCCTTTAGAACTTTCAAAATGAACCCTTCTACCAGGAAAAGTGCTCTTCAGAAAAGTTGTTTCAGATAAAATGTCCAAAACAATCCCTTTAGAAAGATATCCTTCCATAAAATTACTTCGGAAAAAATGTCTAAAATAATTCCTGACACTTAGACAAAAATCTTGAAAACAAAAAATCTGAAAGAATGAACACTTGGTGAAAAAGAGTCTTGAAAGAAAATAAACTTATACTTTTGCTTCATCAGTTTTATTGAAAAACTTGGTCCTTTCACTACTCTGATCAACATCTATACTTTCTTAAAAAGAGCAAGATAAGTGAAAGAAAAGACCCTAAATCACTTAAACAACCTTAATACCTATTAACCATGGATTCTTCAAGGACTTTTTAGGACCAATTACTAACTCACAAGACAAAATGGCATGGTATCCAAAGTTTCAAATGATAAGGGTGGCAATTTGACTTGTGAGGTTCAAAATTTTCAACATTTTAGTGACTCAACAGGGAACATGCCTGCTATTCTTGAGAACTAGACTATTTACATGACTCTTGAACTTAAAAAATAATGAAAAATATGAGCCATGACTACAAGTACAACATTTGACTTGAAATAAGACAACTCCATCCTCTAAAACTAGAAGGGAAACACATAAATCAGGGAAAACTAACTAAAAAAATAAAATGTGCAAACAAAGCACTTATTTGGGATAAAACATAATTAAACTAATGTTCTTGAATAGCACTTGGAGGAAAACAAACAAACAAGGAACCTAGCTATTTAGTAGAAATGTTTTAGATGTATCCTATTGACTGGGATTGGAAGCTCTTCACCATCCATCTTTACAAGTTGGAAGGCATTGTGGGATTTGCAGCTAGAGATTGTGTATGGGCCACTCCAAAGGGAATCAAACTTTGCATGTCTTCCTAGTTTAACTCTATCTTCATCCCACTTGAGGACTAAATTTCCCTTTTTGAAACTTTATGAAGAAGCTCCTTTGTCAAAAGCTTGCTTCACTTGTGCTTGATGAATTTCCATGGCTAGCATGGATTTATTTCTAAACTCTTCCAACTCCAAAATCTTAGCATACCTGGTCTCCATAGGCTCATTCACCAACAACTCAAGTTGATGTGTTAGTTCCAAAGCAAGAAATTCAAGAGAAATGGGTAACCTTGCTTCCTTACCATATACTAGCTTATATGGAGAGTTGGCTATTGATGTTTGTAGGTGATCCTATCAGCTCATAGAGCTGAATTCAACTTGAGATGCCATGATCTTTGATTGTCTTCAATAGTCCTTATTATGATCTTCAATAGGTTCTTATAAATTTAGCAAGGCCAGTGCCTTGTGGATAATAGTTTGATGAAGTGCTAAGATAAATTCCATGTTGGATAGCCCATTGGCTTATCCTAGTTCCAATAAAAGCCATTGCATTATCAAAAATAATAGTTGAAGGAACTCCAAATCTAGTAAGAAAACTTTCATATAAATCTAGAACATTGATTTCATTTGCTTCTTTCAATGCCACTAATTATGTCCAACATGTGAAGTAATCTGTAGCAGTTAAAATCCATTTATGTCTTGAACTTGAAGGAATATTTATGAGACTAATGAATTCCATTCCCCATTGCATAAATGGTTGATCCACCGTAATTGGTTGAAGAGGTAAGGTTGCAAGTTTCACTTTTCCTACAAACATAGCACATTGTTTGCAATTCCTTACCCATGCATGGTAATCACCAAATATATTAGGATAATAGTAACCACCTCTCATGATCTTAAGGGCTATATTATTGTAAAAAAATGTCCTCCACCATGTCCATCATGGAATTCATCAATAAATCTCTAAGTTTGTCTTAGATCTATACATCTTAGTAACATGCCATTGATATCTTTCCTAGACAAAACACCATCAATAAACAAAAATGGAATTGATTGCAACCTGAAATACCTTCTTTTTGAAGCACTTAGATGAGAGTGGTAAATACCATCTTAGAGATAGCTTACCAAGCCATGAAACTATCTTGAAGGTGAGGTATGACCAGCTGCAACCTCTTCATCATTTGAAACCAAAACAACCTCATTAGTCTCTTGCAAGTCTTGAGCTAGATGCTCACAAAGTCCTTTACCTTTAATCATCTTTTTTACTTTAATTTCCACATCATACTCCATTAAATTGGTTATCCAACCAGATCTCTTCTCATTTATATCTTTGTTTAAAAAGAACTCATTGATGCTTGGATGAGAAACCATTAGGTGTATATTATTGTTATAAAACATGTATCTAAACTTTTTAAGAGACATTATAACAGAAAGAACATGTTTTTCAATAAAAGAGTACCTTGTTTCATACTCTTCCAAGCCTTAAATAAAGAAGGATATTGGATGCTCCAAAGCCTTATTATTTTTTTGCATAAGAATTCTTGAAATGGTGTCCATGTTAGCATATGTATACAAAATGAAATATTTTATGAAATCTAGATTTATAAGTGTAGGAGCACTAGCTATGGTGTTCTTAATATCCTTAAAACTTTTTACTCCTTTGGACTAGTTAAAGCTCTGATTCTTTTTAGCATGGATTTAAGTGGCTTAGCTAAAATGGAAAAAATTCAAATATATCTCCTTATGAAGTTGATTTTCCCAAAGAAGGTTTTCATAGCCTCTTTGTGTTTAGGCAAGGAAAGTGCAAGAATGGAGTCTATCCTTTTATAATCTATTCTTAAATCATACTTTGAAACCACATGGCCAAGGAGCTTACCTTCATGAACTGAGAGGACACACTTTTTGGGATTTATAGATACCCCAAATTACCTACACCTTTCAAACACTTTCCTGAGATGAACCATGTGATGACTTTCACTCTTTGAAAACACTATTATATCATCCAAATAAACAAGTAAAAACTTGTTAATAGGGCCTTGGAATGCCATATCCTTGGCTCTTTGAAAGGTTTCTCTAGCATTAGATAAACCAAAAGGCATCTTTTTGTATGCAAATGTTTCCCATTTGGTTGTGAAGGTTGTCTTAAATTGGTCCTCCTCATTAACCAAAATCTGATTGTAGCCACTATATCCATCTAACAATGAAATCCTTTCTAAACCTACAACCAATTGTAAAATATGTTCCATTGATGGTAATGGATAGTGATCTTTAAGTGAATCCCTATTCAAATCATGAAAGTCAACACAAAATCTAATCTCACCATTCTTATTCTATATTGTAATAAGATTTACCACTCAAATTGAGTGTTTGATTAGAAATATAATAGATAACTCTATGATATTGTGAAGCTCATCTTTAATCAAAGGCTCAAGCTTAGGATTGATGGGCCTTTGTCTTTGTCTCACAAGTTTAGTTTTAGCCTCTAACTCAATGCTATGTTGAGCTAAAATTGGGTCAAATCTCTTGAGATCACTATATTTCCATGCAAATACATCAGCAAAACTTGTGCATAACTCAATGAAAGCTTCCTTTTTTATGAAGGAATGCATACCTTACCCAACTTCAAATTATTATCAGTTATAATTTGTATATTGGCATAATGCTCTTCTTTTGTTGACAAGGATGACTTCTCTTTCCTTAACTCATCATCACCACTAAAAATTTTCTCAAGTGTGACTAATCCCTTTGGTGACTTATTTGTTTTTAGTTGCACAACCTGATCACATACTGCTACAAATACTTTGATTAGTTTTTTGAAGAAAACTCAGCCTCCTCTTACAAGAATCTCACGATTTGATTGTCATCTTTGAAAACTTTAAAATTCTCATGATTATCTAGAATAGAAGGCCTTACAACCAACTTTATATGTGACTTAATTTTCTCACTTTTTATATTAGCTAGGATACTAAATTGTGACCCAATGGTAGCCAACCTATCTACGTGTTTATTCTCACCTCTTGGTATTGCTTGAATGTTAAAAGCTTGAAAATATTCAAGTAAGTCCCATATTCTATGATTTTAAGATTTAAGAAAAAAAAAATTACATACATTTAAACCTCTTACTTGGTGAACTATAAGTTCACTATCACCAAAAACTTCCAAGGAATTGACTTTCATCTTCCTAGCCCACTGTAAACTTTGAATCATTGCCTCATACTCTATAAAATTATTTGAAAAACCAAACTAAAACTTAATAAAAGAGAAATATCTTTAATTTTTTGGAGAAACCAACATCATTCCAACTCTGGTACCATGTTTATTCCTTGATCCATCAAAATTCAATTTCCATAAACCTTCACTATATTCATCATCCTTAATTATGGCCAAAATTGGTACATCATTCTCATGAAGGCAATACACACCAAGTCATTCTTCTTAAATTATCTTATAAGTATCATGCTCATGTAAATTAGAAGCCCACTCAGCAAGAAACAAATCTAGAACTCCATCCAAAGGTGATCCATTTTTTACTCCACTATTTTCTAGTACATCAATTGAGATGATACAATTAGTGATCACAACACTTGGCATATATGGCTCTATATGGAAATGTAAAATAGGTTCAGAATGAATCATTAAATTAGTATCATACCTAGTTTTGAACATCATATAATTCTAATTAGCTGATAAATATCCCCCAATCTTTGAGGTGAAGTCCCTTGAAAGGCACACAACAAAGTAAGGAAGCAAGACTACCACAACAACATCCTCTGAATAGTAACATTGGGACAAGCATGTAATGTCAATTTCAGATATTTGATGATACCTATCATATTTTTTGGTGACCCATACAATTTTAATAACCCCTTAGTGTTTGTCTCATAAACAAGGCTGAGCTTGTCTATAATCTATTTAGGCATGACTATACTATTAGCTCCATTATCCACCATATAGTTATGAACTAAATTATCACCCACTATCAAACAAATGTACAAAGGAAGATTTTTATTTTATTTCACCTTATTTTTTTCCACCTTTACCATCTTATTTACTTGATTTAATCATTTCTTAGTCGGTTGACATGAATTAGTTAAGACAACACCTTCTTTCTCAACTGGTTTTGGAGATAATTTGAGAGCTGAAAGCTCTTGGATGAGAATATATTTATATCCTAATATGGAAAGAGAATCCCACATGCTAATGCTGATATTACACTTGTTCATCTAATCCACTATGTTGAAATAAAACCTGCCAGCCTTTGGTTGTAATTTTTGAAGCATTGGTTGCTCATAAACTAGAGGTATTTGATGAACTTTACTAACCTCTATATTCTGATTTTTCTAAGTTGTAGGGGCAGAAAGTTGTTCTTTTGTACTCTTAGAAATAAAATTAGGAGTACTTGAATTATTTTTCACCTCTTGATCCTCATCAATGGCTCTTCTTTTAGCTCTAGTTATAGTTATAACTTGACCACTTATATAGTTAGTTTCAACACCCTGAGTAAAAGCAACATGATCATCCACTTGCCAATTTACATTAATGGCATCAAGCTACCCTTGAACTTGTTGAGTATTTCCTTATTATTCCAAAATTTTATCTTGGTACTGACCCCCTTGAAAATAAAAGTCTTCTTGTGTTATTTGTGGCGTAGTGATGTTTTGTGATACCAAGGCTTGGTTTTGAGCATCACTGAGATTTGAGAACTGCCAACCTAAAACCCACATTAAGTTGTTTTGAGGTGGGGTGGGAATAATGGCCTTTGAAGTGGAAGGAGCATTAGGATTAAGGGAAGCATATGGATTATCTATAATTATGGCTCCTTGTGTTTGATAATGTGGTATATTCTCTCTAAAATCTTCATAAGGAGGCCTTTGATCTTTGAAGGGTTGATAGGTGTTCTAATGTTGTTTTTGATAGGGCCTATTAGCCTGATATTTTTGTCTCTTGAGTTGTAATATTTCATTTCCAAAGGATTTTAAAAATCCTTTTAACTCTCTTATCTCACTAGCTTGACTAATAGGGGTTACAATTTGAGCTTGAGGTAATGGAATAGGAGCTAAGGATGGAATTTGAGAAATTTGAGGAACTTGAGGGACCGGTATAGAATCAAATTCTAGGAATATAGGCATTAGAGGCCTTGGATAAAGCTTACCATCTTGTATCAAACTATTCTCTACCCTTATTGTAACCTCATAAGCATCTGGTAAGGTAGTACCACCGATTGACTATATCATCACACAAATGTCAGAGTTAAGGGATTTCAAATAGTATAGGAATGCATATTTAGGGGATGGTCTAATCAACATAGGTATCCTAGTCCATGTATTTTGGAATATGAGATTAAAATTAGACATGAACTCATAAGGATCTATCATTATGGTAGTTAACTATTCAACCAAAGAGAGGTGATCATATTTGTCTTCAAATTTATTGACTAAGGTTGCACCCAATTCATCCCAAGTAGAAATAGATTTTAGTGGTAGGTTGTTATATCATTGCAATGCTTTTCCTTTGAAGTAATCAATAAATAATCTAATAGCAAAATTATCCTCAATAACATTATGGACTGAATAGAGATTAGCTACATATTAGATATGCTCAATAGGGGTTGTTTAATTTTCTTTTGAGAAGAATGGGATAATCTTGAGGGTAAACACCATAATGTCATAAAACTAGGCTAAATGTAGTGGGCTAACTCTATTGAATGGAACAAACACCTATTTTATAATATCCATTTAGATAGTAGGGGTTGTAGTGATTAGAATAGTAGGATAACCGGGAGACAAATATTGTTTTTGAGGATATGGGTTTGTCCTATTAAACCTTGATATTTTATATGATGTAGAAGATAACATAATGAATTCAAAAGGAATACCTTCTCTAGCTGACCTCATAGTAACCTTTGGCATGAAAGAATTGCCTGGATGATGATATGAACTCTGCAACCTAAATAATCTTTAGCTTGTGATGAAGATATATATTCTCCTCTACTGCGAATTCTTCTCCTCACATCCAAACTTCAACTATGCCAAGGATTAAGGGTCCCACTAGGAATGCTAAAAACTATTGTCAATTAGACTCACACCCTTGTGAAGGTAGTTTTAGGCCTTCACAGTCTACTAAAACATGGAAATAATCCTAGTCTATGGGTGGCCTAATCAATGGATTGAATCTCTAGATTCTAAGGGCTAGCTCCCTTTGGTGTATCAATTAGTATCTCTACTCTATGCTAAACACTATAGGGGAAAATGAAAGAGGGAAATGGTAAGAAAGAAAATTGAAGAAAAATCCTATCTAATGATGGTGATACACCTATATTTTGGTTTATCCACTTAATTTGAGCTTCTAAAAACACTGATTAGACAAGAAAAAGAATGAACTTTCAACTCCTATTGATCCCTATGCATCAGTATTTCATGACAAAGTTCTATCCGATGATCAAAGCTTGAAGGAAATGACGGAATAGGCCTGATTTAAGGCACTAATCAACCACTTACATCCATTTTAACTTTAATCAAAAGACATCAAACATAGAACATGACCTACATAATCTGATCAACTAGTAACTAGGTAAGAATTAAGAATTGAAAAGGAAGAAAATTCTATCACATATGAAAATCACTAACATAAATACATTATACCAGCACCCTAGAATATAAAAATAGTCCTATTTATCTAAAAATATTACAAAACTCAATCTTGATAGAGTCTAGTCTTATCAAGAGAGGGATCTTTAAAATGGCTGAAATTCCAACCCATATAGTAAAAATAATACAAAAGCCAAGAGATCAACATTGAAAATAGGAGAGGAGATCAACTCCCACATCATCATAGTTCCACTTGAGCTATCAAAAGATAACCAAGCAATAAAATAATATCCTTTTTCCCTATGTCTTGCATGAAAAATCTCTTTGAAGTTGAAAAAGGATGGTGGGCCCATCCTGGACTAATCTAATCCATGCATGGAAAGATATGCCAAAACTTAAAATAAAAACTCCAATTGATATTTTTGGAAGTTGAGTTGAAACAAAAGAAAGCCCTTTGCATGGAAAATAAGGAAAATACATGATAAGCCTTATCTAGTCAATTCCAAGTAACTCCATTCTGCATGAGAAGATGCTACACCAATTCTTAGGTGAAGAAATTCAGTTTGAACAAGTTGGAAGTGTTGAAAACCTTCAATTAACAAAATAAATCAGCATAGATGTGACACTTTGATAGAAGTCAACTCAAACTCAAGACCAATGAACTATAAATGGCCTCCACTTGCATGAAAAGGGGCTTTGAAAATTGAAGCATGCATGAAATTCCATGTTAAGATCAGATATGCACCATTTGAAACTCCATGTTATCTCCTTGAATTTCCTCAACCTTTTGAAATTAGGCTATTTATTTCTATTTATTTCTCTTAGAATTTTTTGTTTCTATCTATTTCTACGGACTTATTTCATTTTGGCCACTTTCTCGAAAGAATTGTTTTGACATTTTATCCTGTGGATACTTCCTTCAAATTTTTTGTCTGTGACTTATTTATTTTGGATTTTTATAATGGACTTTTCCTTTGGACAATTTGTTTGAAGGGATTCATGTCTTTGGACCTTTTGAAAATCACTTTTCCATGGACAATTTGTTTGAAGTAAATCATGTCTTCAAATTTTTTGCTTGGACCCTTCAGAACTTTGAAAATGGACCATTTTTCCTAGAAGTGCCTTCTATATTTTGAAAAGTGCCCTTTGGCCTTTTGAAATGTCCCTTCATAATTCTTGAAAATGACCTTTCAAAAAAATTGAAATGGACCCTTTGAAAAAATTGAAAAGGACCTTTCCCTTTGAAACTACCCTTCAAAATTATTGAAATTATCTTTCAAATTTTTTGAAATGGTCTTTCAGAAAATTTGATATGGTCTTTGCCTTTTTGAAAATAACCCTTCAACACTTTTTAAATGAACCCTTTGGAACATTTGTAATGAACCCTCTCCTGAGAAAAGTACCCTTCAAAAAAGTTATTTCAGATAAAATGTCCAAAACGAACCCTTCAAAAAGATATCCTTTAGGAAAATTGCTTCAGAAAAAATGTCTAAAATAATTCACAACACTTAGATAAAAACCCGAAAACAAAAACTCTGAAAGAATGAACACTTGGTGAAAAAGAATCCTAAAAGAAAATAAACTTGTACTTTTGCTTCATCAGTTTTATTGAAAAACTTGATCTTTTCACTTCTCTAATCAACATCTATACTTTCCTAAAAATATCAAGACAATTGAAATAAAAGACCCTAAATAACCTAAACAAATTTAATATCTATTAACCATGGATTTTTCAAGGACTTTTGAAGACCAATTATTGACTCACAAGACAAAATGGCATGGTATCCAAAGTTTCGAATGATAAGGGTGGCAATTTGACTTGTGGGGTCAAAATTGTCAATAGTGCATCCTTGGTACTAATATTCCCTATGAATTTATTTAGTGTTTCTTGATATATATTATTAGACCCACTTGGTAGAGTGTCTTGTAGTGTCCTTTGTCCTTATTGTTCTTGAATGTTAAAATTTCATAGTTTTGTAATTTTAGTTTGCTCTGCGATTTTAGAAATTGGTTCTTCTACTTCTCATTCATCTTGAAAGAAACCTTTCAAGTCTAGATCCTCATCACTTTCACTATATTATGTTTTTTTTACATCATCCATGAATCTATATCAGGGTTCCACTAAAAACTACTTTTTCTACTTACCAGCCTTGAAATATTTGATAGATATATTAAAATCTCTAGTTGCTTCTTCCTGTAAAGAGGAGTTCATCAAAGTGATTATATCCTCTTCTCAGATATGACATAAAAATATTTTTAACTTCTAAAGAGAATTCTACACTAGGGGATTTTCATAATCAAATATAAAGGTTTGAAAAAATTCATGTTGAACTTGTGGCCAAATTTTTATTTCTCGCTTGAGTTTATAATGCATATACCATGTTGTTGGAAGAAGTGCTAAAGTATAATTGAATACATGTACCCAATATTTTCTTTATAAATCCTTTGAAGACCATACATCAACACTTTTATGAATATGCATTTCAATACATTGTCCTTCTAGGAAAAATGGCCACAACTTCATGATCATATGTGATATTTGAAATTGAGCTTTGAATAATTCAAATACATCTTCTCAGTACAACTTATTTGACTTGTGTACTACCCACCATGTAATAGTAGTTATCTTAAAATAATAATTTAGTGAAATAAATCATTTATCTACATTTGGAACGAGATGCTTCAAACTGGAAATAAATTGATCCAAATCCTTGGTTGTAAAATATTGAGGTAATTATCGCTCTGAAGCAAAAATGATTCTCGTTAGTCTCACCTCATGGTCTCATCTTACCTAATTCAGCATATGGGTATCTAAATCACCACTTACTAAAGATGAAACTTCTTATGGTATAACACCTTCCTGAGTTGGTTCAATGTTATCCATGTGTGTCACACCCACTTGATATATCAAATCTACTTCAAACCTTGTTGGTGATCATACATATGGATACTTTTACTCCCTTATATGGAACTATGGAGATTTTTATTTTTTAATCACAGGTATATATTAAATTTTCACTATTTATTACAATGGAGGAAATGGTTCTATCTCTAGATGATAAAATTTAAACTTTGTAGCTCGCAATGTGTTATGTTTAGGCTTTGTGTCAACTTTAAACTAGTTGTTATCCACATACTCATAGGGTGAGTCATGCTCTTTAGGGATGATATAAGGCTTGAATTGAGATTTATTCATATGTATGATAATAATATTATCCCCTTGGTGTGCTTCCAACTAGTTATGCACTATGTTTATGGTCATATTCCCATCATATGACTACTTCTTGTTGATTAATATAGGGTAGTGCATTTCATCATGCTTCATATATATGACTTCAAAATCACCTCATAGATTTAAATTAACAACTTTTATTTCTAAATTTTCTAGTTACCCAATAGGTTTTACCCTTCCACACTTGGTGAAACTCAATGTAACTAGGTTTTAATTAAGATTAGTTCATCTAATGGCTTCCCACGTTGACTGAGGGATCATATTGACTATAATTCAAATTTTAATTAAAAAATCTGGAACCACATATCCTTCTAATTATATATAAATTTGGAGTTAAAATTCAATGGTTTCTTTCTCTGTATGTACCATACCACCTTATCAGTGTGTTGTTCCCCTATTTGTGTAAAATCTAATAGACTATGTAAGAGATTTATGATGTTTTATGAGATATCCTCATTTCATAGAGTGATACCAATTTTATTAAATCTATCAAATCAATAACTACTCCATCCTAACTTATAATGTGCATGATTTGATCATACATATGTGCTTCAATGATTGAAACATCACTCTCATATGTAGTCCGGTGCTGTATATTCTACAATATATATGATTCATAATACATCATACCATTTTATCTTATAGGATTAGGATATTTTTCATGCTATAAAATTATAATTTAGTGATTTTAGACATCTCTAAGTGTATTAATCATTGTTTTATGTGTTAATTTTGAGAAACTATTTATATATATGAAGGATCCCTTGGGTACAAATTCTCCATGTTTACATTTCACACTGGTTTTTTATTTCTCTAATTTTCTAACATAGGACAATATTTTATATGATGCCATCTTGGAACTCTACAATATGTATAATATAATTGTATTTTTGGATTGGTTAGATAATTTTTTGAACATTTATTGCATTATCAACAAAGAGAAGAGATAATCGGTTGTCGACCTTATCTCTCTTTTAGTCTATGATTACCTTATTGGTATCCACATCGGTGCCCACATCTATAACCCCAATTTTTTTTGTAAACCCCAACCTTGATATTTTTTATCATTATATCCTCCTTTTTGATGTTGTGAATCCAACACATGGTATTTTTTAGCATCATATCCTCAAATGGCCCATAGGGAGAAGATAGGGCCCATAATGTATCTTATTATTTATGCAACACAATGTTCCATGAATATTAATATTGACGAGATGGATCAATCCATCATGTATAATATTTTAAATTTTTTAATGTCCAACTTTTTAATCCCTAAGGTTGATACTGATTTTTAGTTGTCATTTCTACATCTGGGCTTGGAATCCCTAGTTTTACAGCATGGATCTATTGTACAACTATTGAGAAGACATTCTTGGTGATGTCTTCATTTAATTTTTGGAGATATCTATAATTTTTATCATCATGATTATGTGACATGAAAAAATTATTATATAGAGTCTAAAATTATTGAGTATAATGTTGTAAGAGATGACATTTTGCAATCGCATGCCCTATTACTTGATATATCTCACGAGACTATGTTTTGACTTTTGGGTAGTAATTTATATGGTGCCCCTCTTTACCAAAATCCATACACAAAAATCCTATCCTAAAATATTAATTTCATGTAGATCATCCATATTACACAAAAAACATATATCATTACACTAGTTTTCATTCTAGACTTGGAATTTACCATAGTCTTCTATTTACTCTACCTAGAGCACAATTGTTCTAGCATCTTCCTTGCAAGTGAAGTAAGTTTGAGAAATAAAAAACCTAATATGAGGTTACATACCTTATAAAAATGATATGACCTTATATGTATATTTTAAAAAAAACTAGTTTGTTTATTACATCAGAGAACCTATGATCATAGTCCCATACTGAATCGCCTAATTTTTCATAAATTTATTTTAGATCTTATATTATTTAATCACACATTTATTCATTTTAAATTCTCTTATTATCTAATTTTTAATATCTAAAAAGCTTAATTTGGTATCATATATTGTTACACCTTTGACTTGCCATTTCATCTCACAAGTTAATAGATATTTTTTAGGGTCAGTAGACTCATCATATGGTGCCAAAGTAATAAAAACTTATATAGTGAGAGCCATGCTTCCTACACTCACACCTAAAAATGCAAAAGTTGGACATAATTGATGATTGAGATTGGATAGACAAGAATGCAAAAATGTCTACAATACAAAAAAAATGAAATATGCAAAAGAAATAGTTTGTTGCAGAAGTGAAATAAAACATGAGAAAATAAAAAGCTTCATTATCCAAATAACTTTTTAAAAAGATAAAGTTATAAACAAGCAAAAAACAAATCAAAATTAGAAAATAGATATTTTCCTAAATGATCGAAAATGACACCTAATCAAGCTAAACAACATGTGTAATAAAAACCATATGATGGTATAAAAAACCTACACTGACACCATCTTAAGCATAGCTTAGTGTAAATACCTAAAACTGGCCACCGATAACTTCCAACCAGGATTTTGACCAATTTCTAACCCAAAATGCACAATTTAGACTAAAAACACTAAAACACATTAAAATATGTGAGTCTGACATATTCAAGTGCTGATTTTGGCTAGATTATCATTAAATAGGGCAATGCAATTTATGGGCTAGCTAACTTTGATAATTTTGAGTCAAAATGCCAATTTACAATTGGGTGCTCTGGATTGCTCTTTTCTATCAATTCTCTTACATGAGACATGTGCCTTTGTTATTTGTTATTGGTAACATCATAAATGGGATTATTGATCCAACGCATCTGACATCACCTTCCAATTCTAATCCAGTCAAATTTTTGACCAATAACAAGGCAATTTGATCAATTTGGGTAATCTGTGCACAAGGTGCTTAATCATGCTGAAGAGCTAATTAACCAAAATCAAGGAATAATTAATAATTCCATGGAAACTTGATGAACACTTATTTTTGGAAATGAATATTGAATATTTTCAACATCAGATGACCTCATTTCTTGGGAAGACATCCCTAGGCCATAAATGCCATAAATATCAGGATTCATGCCTCCTATGCCTCATGAATGCCTCCCATGATGCCCTACATGCCTCTTAATTTACCTTTCTTCTAATTTCATGATGAGGATAATTATAAACTTAATTCCAAAAATTGAATTAATCCTCAACCACACATCTCAATCTCAGGATGGACGGTTCAAGTTGATTCTAGGCATTCCAAAATATATATAAATAGAAAGTCCATGAACATCATTTATAAGCTTAATTTATGCAAATTTATAATGTATAATTGATTCCAAAATCCTTTGCAATTATTTTTACCATGAAAAATTGATTCCAAGCCAAAGCCAAAGCCAAGCCATAAGCCAAAGGTGCCAAGGAGAGATGGAGGTAGCCAAGCTTCCATTGCGAAGGACTTCATGAACACAAAATTGAGCAAGCCACTACTAAAAATTCATTTGAAGAATCCAAGGAAGGTGAAAGAATTATTATGTTTTATTCCTTACTTTTTATTTGAGTTTGTCATTTGTTTTTATTAATTAAGCGCTCCCTAGTGTCTAGGCCTAAAGATGTTATGCTAGCTAGTGTGTTTCTTTCATTTTGTTTTTATTTTGGAACTAACACCATACTAACCATACTCTCTTGAGTCAAATTCATAGATTCACATATGGCATACCTGGTGGGACTAGACAAAACCCACACATGAATAAGATCATTTTGAAACTTTAAAATATTCATTTGGACCTTTAAAACTTTTGCAAATTGATTTTCTAACTTTATTTTACCATTTTTGTTTACCACAGTTTTATATAGTAACCAACATCAGCCAATAAGACCAACATTGATTGGATAGCTTAACTGATGGTAGTTATCAAAACTAACATTAGTTGTATACCTGTCATCGGTCACCTTGGTATAATCAGTGTTGATTAGATAAGAGACATCGATTAGAAAATGTAACTTTCATCAGTTATATAAATCGTTGTCGGTTATATAAACCAATGTCTGTCACTATGTTTTTATTAAAACACATACCCAAGAGCTCTTTTTATAAATCTCATTAATTCAAACCCAAAATAACTTCAAGGATAAAGGACATGCTAACATTTTTTCTATAGGACCAAGCTTGACATTCGCTAAAAACATGTTTTAGATCACCTTTTGCATGCTCAAAATCATTCAAGAACCTTATTTTGGTGTTTAACAAAAAACAAATTTTTGATGTTTATGGTGAATGTTTTGAAATTTTTCAACTAAGACCAAGGGGTCAAATGAACACCACCTCACTTTCCCTTTAGGCTTAAAAATGAACTCACCTTTTCAAAGCTTTTTGTATTTACATGGTTATTTAGATTAATTTTTTGTTTGGAAAAAAGAGGTATATTGTGTGTATGCTCTTCCATTTATTCCCTTTAGGGAACCCTTGGAATCAAAAGTACCATTCCTATTACAAGTATCCTAGTCCAAGGCTTAAAAATAAAGTCATCTAAACAATTCCCAAAAACTCATCAAAGTTTGGGTGACCTTGAAAATGACCCTAAAGTCTTTCTACTTTCATATTTTCTTTATTTTTATGCAAACTTGGCTTGTGAGGGGGACTTCATCACCTCCCAAAAGTTCTTTAGGGAAGCTTTGACCTAGGGTTTCACCTCCCATCATTGACTTCATTTGGCTCCTAATTGGAGTTGCACACAGGATGTAGTGGCACTTTGGGCATCGCACTACACTGAGCAAACAACAAGATGTAGTGGTTGCAAAAAGGACTAGACCTTTTTACAACAAGCCAAGTGATACAGACCCAAAATCCATGCTTTTCTTTTGCATTTTTTGATGTGAAAGTCATTCTACAATTGATTCCCCTAGAACGTTTAGGAACTTGTTAGATTTTAGATAAATCCCCACTAGCCATGGAAATATTGTTCGTGCAAGGTGTACCTTAAGGTCCATGTCATAGTATTATCATTTAAGAGAAGGGGGGGTGTAAAAAACCTACTATATAATTCACATTTACTTTTGGATGAACACTTAAAATCCTCTCAAATGATGTATATTGACAGATTCCAACAATACCAAGAAACCTTGTCAGTTTAGGATCTAAGAGCGATTAATTAGCTGGTCTTGTCCTAGATTATAGTCTTCTTTGAAGTCAAAAACTTGGTGTAAACAAACAAATTCAAACCAAACACATGGTCCTAATTTTCCTTTGAACAAAGAGGCATTATGTTTCCCACATGAGATCATCAATTTGCCTTGTTAAAAGTTCATCAAAATCTTGAGAGTCATATCATCCACTTTGATGCAGTTATGCTACCCAATTGAGTCTAGACCTTTACCAAAGTTGTTTAAGTCCTTCACTTATAATCTAAATTCAAAATTTCACCTTTATAAGTTCATAGGGTTGATGTGTTAAGTGGGTTCACCATTTGCACTAAACTTGAGGGAACTTAGGTTTAATTTGTAATTTGGGTTGAAGGCCATTTAAGACTCATAATCATTGTCATCACTAATATAATTAAGCCTTTTTGTGCTAAACACTTTCACTTTCAGTCTATGCATCACAACATTTTGAGTTAATAAAAGAAGTGTTATGTTGTCAAAATTATGGTAAATTATCTTTGCCTTAGAGAGTTTTTGAAATAAACCTTTTTATCACACCTTTTGGGTAGTATAGCATCGTTATGTTGCCCAAAACATTTCAAATATTGTTTCATAGACCCTCTTGCATAAAGTTCAATTTTTTTCCTACATTTTTAGACCAATCCATTTGTACTTTTATGATATTTTGTCTAAAAATAGTTATATTATTCACTTTTGTCTAGCTTGTTTGTCAAAAGAACCAAGTTTTATACCATTTTTTATGAGAAAATAAATTATCTCTAAAGTGGATTTTGTTTCATGCCTTATATCTAGTTGATCAAGTTCATGACTAAATAATCAAATACCTGGTGTTTTTTAGAAGTGTTTCAAATCCATTAAATTAAAACTTTCATCTATTTTTAAAGGCTATCTTTTCACATCGTTTGGCCAAGAGTCCTAGCGCATGCCTTGTTTGAGCCTAGATTTTGATGTCGTATTTGGCCAAAAGACCTAATAACTTCTAAATTCCTATATTAGACTAATTTGAAACACTTCAACCTTATATTTTGGCATTTTTTTTTTCAATTTATTTACTTGCTTATCTTTGTGTGAATAGTGAAACATTAGATACTTCAAGCTAGCTTGTTTCCTCACAAATATTTGCATAAACATTTTAATCCTTTTGAAAAATCTAGACCAAGTTGGAACATCATTTATTTTAGATTCTATCCTTTTTAGAGTTTGTATAACTCTTTGAACTTTTATCGCAAAGCATTGGCTATGGATCCCAACATGTATTCCTACACTCGTAGTTGTATAATCTAGGGATTAGTAATGTAGTTATGTAGGAAGAAATGGTGAAAGACCCCTATACAGATAATATTACTTATGAGATGGATTATTTCTTATAGTACTCAATCAAGGGCACAAAGCCAAGATCCATTGGCTAATTATCTAGTTAACACACCATCTTATTCATAAAAGGACCAAGAATAAACCACAAAATACCTAGCTATAATACCCATAGTGGATGATCCAGTTATTCAACAGTCATATTCTACTATAAAACTTCTACGTATGATCCATTTTTGTTTGAGTGACATTGGCTAGAGAAGAAAGATGATATTTTTGTTAGAGCCATAGAGGTAGGGGCCAAGTTTCCAATAGACTTCCCCATGAAAATTTACCAATTCTAGTAAGAGTGCCCCACAATATCATTTATGATCAACAAGCATCTTTTAGCAATCCTATGGCTCTAGTCCAAACAACGTACCAAGATCCTAATATATCAAATCAAGGCAAAAACATCATGGAAGATCACTTTAACCAAATGCAGACAACATATCAAATCTACCTGAATCTAGCATGTGATTTCAATCAAATAAACATGGTGAGTAAGCCTCTCATTGACCTAGTTCCTTCAATAGGAGTGTTGATAGAGTTAAATAGATAAGAGAATTCAAGTTCGAATCCATTAGTAAAAAATACTTCGATAGATAACTTGATGCATATACCTATTATTGAATAAATGTCTTCAGCCTCTACACAAAATAGTTAGCCAAACATAGTGGATAATGTTCAAACAACATCCAATCCTAATCAAAATGGTACTAACACATAAACAATTAGCCAACAACATGTGCCTATAATTAATCCTATAAATAGATCATCATATAAGGGAATATGATTTTCTACACCCTAGCCTCAATCGGATGCTTCCTCAAGTGTACAACCTATGAGATTAGGTAATCAAATAATGGTTAATGTTAAACCTCAATAACAGAGTATGATGAACCCTACTTCTCCTCAATAGGTAATGACTAGTATGCCATAACAACAAACACAACCTAGTGTATCAACACAATAGAGGAAAAATACATTGCCACCTCAATCAAGGGTAACTAATGTTCTACCTCACTAGGTAACAAAAAACATGCCTCTTCAGTCATAGACTAATATGCCAATTCAAAACCAAGCAATGACTAGCAAACAATGTGCAAATATTGGTCAATGATATATGCTAAATTTGTAACCTATTTTTTACTTCCTAATAAGGATTCATTCAAGAAGGAGGTCCCAATGTTTCTCAAGTACATACTAGACAACCGTTGGTTCAAAATGTGCCACAAACTTAGAGACAGGGTCTTGGACCACAAGTTCCCACTCAACAGAAAGGTTCAATTAGTCAACAACATGTCCATTTTCAACCATAATAGGCATAGTATAGTTATATCCCTCTATCATAACCACAAAATCCTCCAATTCAAACCTTTATGACCAACCCAAACTAGAATATCACACAACCAAATGTGCAATTTCAAGTATTTCCTAATCCACATATGCATATTCTTGGTCCATTCCCTAACCAACCTAATGTACCCCAACATGTATCTCCATCATACCTTATTCAAAGTGTCCCACTTGTGACCTCCCAACCATCTATCCAAAAAAATATTCTCCCTCAAACCAATGTTCCTTCTAGTTTCATATCCCAAGAATTTCAATAGATGAAAGATGTAATTATTTCCATTCAAGCTGGTAAATAGATTAAAAAGTTCAAATTGGATGACATGTGTTCCTACCCACTAAACATGGAGTATTTTAAGATACCATTTCCTTTAGGATACAAACCACTAAAATTTGACAAATACAAAGGGAAAGTTGACCCTAAGGCTCATTTGATCGAATTCTTTGTCACATGTCAACCAGTGGCATATAACAACATTTACCTTTTGTTGTTGTTTCCAAGGAGCTTGGCTGGACAAGCCTTGGAGTGGTTTATAAAGTTGCCCAAAAATTTAGTGATAGATTTTGATGAGCTTTTTGATAATTTTTTGCAACCCTTTTTCTATAATATTGAGCATGAGATTTCATTAGTAGACTTAACACATGCAAAGCAAAAAAGCTAGTGAGAGTTTTGCAAGTTATTTATAGTGATGGAGAGCCCTTGTAAACCATTTCACCCATAGTTTACCAAATAAATAATTAGTTGTTATGTTTACAAAAAATTTGCATAGTGAGATAGCTTATCATTTGGAATTGCAATGTGCACATACGTTTAAAGAGATCATTGATAAAGGTTATTGATCGAGCGGGCATTCATCAATAAAGGAGTTATCAAACTTAATTTAACTAATCAAAATCAAGGTACCAATTAGGGAAATGACCAACATCCCATTCAAGCATGAACATCACAACTAACATAGGCCAATAACCAAGAAAAACCAAAGTAATTCAACTGCAATAGGAATGTTATGGGAAATGGAGTAATCAAATCCCATCATGTCCAAATGGTAAAAACATCATCTACACTACCTTTTATACTTACTCATACCACTCAACCTCTTCAACCAATACCAAAAGCATAAAAACCAAGAATTACACAATAAATACAACAACCTTTACCATTGCAAACCCCTCCTCCTAGGAGAACTATGCCTACACGTCATGTCTTTAGTGACCTAGGAGAACCTATTGAGTTTTTATTTTTCAAGCTTAATATCACTAATCTAATTATTTGGCCTATACCAAAGCATTATCTGCAAGACATTCCTTATCCTGATTGGTACCATGAAAATGAATTCTATGACTATCATCAGGTCAATGGGCATAATCTATGAAGATGTGTTTAAATCAAGAATTTAATTAAGAATATGTTAGAGAATGGGGAGATAACATTGGATAATGGTGCTTCCACTTCCAATCAAATTATTAGTATTTATCAAAAACCCTTTCCTTGACATAACAATCATTAGTAGCAAAATAATTAGCAATAACAACAACAGCCAATGCAACAACAAAATCAATAGTATCAAAATCAAAGGCCAAACTAGTAGAATCAACAAAATCAATAGCAAAACCCATAATGATAGAACAATATAAAAAACCTATGTCAAAACAATAATAACTAACAAACCTACCATGCATTTGCACATGACCACAACAAGGTTGTAGGTCATATTATAGGGGGTAGTGTTAATACCATCTCCATTAATTCGAGACCAAACACTAATCAACCTAGACCATTGCTAAACAACAACATTTAGCCAAATTACATGGATAATCCTTATTTGACCTATAAGTGCATATAGGAAAAATAACAAACTAGGCCTTCCCCTTTTGAACCTTATATTGACAACTCATCCTTGTCACGTGACCACATGCAAGTTCACTAGCAACTGAGACTTGACTTGTTTGGTCCACACCATTCCAAACATTGATTAGTAATAATGGTCCAGTATTTAATCTTAATTGTGTAATCATAACTTAGAGGTCAGATATTACTATCTGAGGCCCATAACCATTTGTCACTTTGCCTATCATCCAACTAACTATTCATCCTTAGAATAAACCATTCACTACTGACCAAGATAAGAAGTTTGATATTATGGAAAATTTACATAAGAAATTAGCACAAATTTTTATCTTAGATTTTCTACGAATGTCAATAATCCACAAGAACATCTTAAATGAGTTTTTAACCCAATCCACTATTGCTAGTGACATATCCCCTCATAAATTTCAAGCTTTGATTGGACACCTAGCTCCATCCAAATAAGTCACATTCAACCAAAGCAATATATCTTCCCTTGGCCTACTCCATAATAATCCTTTATATATATAAGTTTATATCAGATGGTATAAAGTGAAATGTGTCCTTATAAATAATGGATCCAACCTCAACATAGTGTCTCTAAAGCTCATCAAGCTTCTTGGGTACATCATGGCAAATCTCCAGCTAGAAACAATAACCATCAAAGCTTATGATAATTAGGAAAGAGAATCACAAGGCACCATTAGTTTACCGATTATCATTGGGCCTTTGACCCATGATACACTTTTCCATGCGTTTGATCTTGAGTTACCATGTAATATGCTTCTAGGTGGGCCTTGGTTACATGAGATTCATGCAGTCTCATCAACGTTGCACCAATGTATCAAGTTTTCCCACTCAGAGATGGAAGTGAATATTCTAGGAGATTTACACCCATATGAACACTACAAGCATCTTGAGGCCAAATTTAAAAGTTATAAATACCAGTATGACATGAATCTAATTTCCAAGTAGGACAAAGGAAAGGCTATACTCATTTATCCTTCATTAGATAATTGCATAAATCATAATACCTTGGATTCCCTTCCCCACATGCCACCTCCTAAAACTTCTAATCATTTAACCATTTCAGATAATGGACTGGGAGAGTATGTGACCCATGATACATTTTATATTGCCAATCTTCCTCAAAATTTGAAAAACCTTTGGGTGGCCTAAAGTCAACCCACATATGCATTGGCAATAAAAGAATAAAGATAAGGGACTTGTCACATTTATACCAGCATCTGGCCTAGAATCTAACTTTCTTGAAGGGGATGAATCATGGTTATATAATGACAACCAAGCTGATTTTTATAAAAATGCAAAGTATCCTATTCCCAATAGGATCATGGAGCATCACAATTATGAAGGAAGAGGCCTCAGACTGAATCAGTAAGGAACCATCAAGCCAATTTCCATGAATAAATATGAAAGACCTTATGAACTTAGATTTAAACTTCCTTTGGGTGACCCCATATATCTTATTCAAACTCCATCACCAATGACTAGTGATGATGATCTTGACAGCGAAGTAGAATCTGATCATTGCCTCACCTTTAATGACCTAGTTAAAACCAACCTATTTCATAACAATGCCATTTTTACCCTTACCCTAGCCATTCATTGTAACCTGTTACCATTATATTATCCCCAACTAATAGATTGGGACCAATAAGAATCTAGTCTACCAATTGATGAGTTCTAGAATGATGAGGCATTCTGTGACTTTTTAGGCCTTAGAGACAACATTTTTTTGGGATATTATCATTCAGGATTCTCAATCACACTGGATCCTGTAACCTATTTTGGAGAGTGAGTGAACACCCTTAGCCAAAAACAAATAAGTAAAACATTGAGGTCCCAAAGTGAAAACCTCTTTGAGGCACTTTTTGACTAGGGAAAAAGTAAAGAGAAAGGTCAGTTTAGTGGTGAAATTATATTTCAGGCACCATTAGATAGGGTTGTTCATTCTTCTTCAAATTTAGAATAGGAGACCACCAATGATGAACTTCCCTATGGATCTGAGTTCAAATTTAAGAAAAAATACGTATTTGATCAAATCCTTCAAGAATTTTTGACTATTTTTGTCACATGGATAGATCTCCCATTAGGGGACTCAGATTCATCATGCCTAGGAGAATTTGACGAGCAAGTCCTAATGAAGGACCCTAACATAAGTTAATAGTTTAAGTCATCACCTACTATCCTAGAAGATAGTTCAACCCTTCTAGTTGAAGATACAATAGAGGTAAATATCAGGACTCCATTACACCTAAAATGGATAAAATTAGGAGTGTCCCTCACTAAGGAAGAACATGATGTCTTTGTAACTCTATTGAGAGAATTTGTAGATATCTTTACATGGGCCTATTTTGACATGTTAGGTTTAGACCCTACCTTTGACACCAAATCGGTAAAACAAAAGTTACGTAAGATACATCCTTGCATTTCCATATTGGTAAAGAAAGAGTTGGAAAAACTCTTAGAATTAGGATGTATCTGATCCATTTACTACACAGAATGGATCTTTAATGTGGTACCTATTAGTAAAAATCTTGAAGGGATTAAAATTTGTACTAATTTTTGAGACATCAAAAAAGCTTGTCCTAAAGATGATTTTTCCTTACTTAATATCAGCATGATCATCGACTCCATGATAAGTTATGAAATGTTGTCACTCATGGATGGCTTTTTAGGATACAACTAAATCAGAATAGCACCAGAAGACCAATATAAAATAGTGTTCACCACTTCATGGGAAATATTTTTTATCAAGTAATGCCATTTGGTCTTAAGAATGTTGTAACAACATATCAAAGGGCCATGAATATCATATTCCATGATATGATGCATGATATTATTGAAGACTATATCGATGACATATTAGAAAAATACAAAACTAGGACCGACCATCCAATAGTGTTGTGTAAGATATTTAAAAGATTACAAGAGTATAAAGTTAGATTCAATCCAAATAAATTTGTGTTTGATGTAAATTTAGGTAAATTACTTGGCTTTATCATGTCTCATAGAGGTATTGAAGTTGATCTAGCTAAAGTCCATGTTATAACTGAGATGCCACCACCAACTAATTTAAAGCAACTTTGTAGTTTATAGGGTAAGATCCAATTAATCCGATGCTTCATCTCTTAGTTATAAAACAAGTTTCATCGATTTACACACCTTTTGAAGAAGGGAATTGCATTTCATTGGGATAATCACTGCCAAATAGCTTTTCAAAAACTCAAAGACTATCTTGTTAATCTACCTATTTTATTACCTCATATGCCAGGAAAGCCATTATTTTTATACCTATTAGCTACCAACCATGCTCTAGGGGCACTCTTGACTCAACATGATGACAATGGAAAATAGCATGTTGTATACTACCTAATTTTTACCTTGGTTACATATGAACATAACTATGCACCTATTGAAAAAGCTTGTCTATCCATGGTCTTGGTAGATCTAAAATTATGCCATTACATATTGAATAATAAGACCATGGTCATTTAAAAAGTATATCCGCATAAGTATCTACTATATAAAATAACTTTTCAAGGTAGAATCACTAAATGGATCATGCTTCTTAGTGAATTTGGCATAGAGTATGTCAATTAGAAGGCAATCAAGGGAGAAGTTCTTGTAGATAAACTTGCTAAAGCACCTCTCATAGACACACAACCACTCACATTTCAATTTATTGATGAATCCATAATGACCATCATTGACACAACCCTTGAGGAGTAGCCCTGGAAACTATATTTTGATGGTTAATTTATTGCACATGGATTGGGGGTAGGCCTATTTTTTATTACACCATAGGGAATCTAATCCCTAAATCATTTAGAATCAACTTTCCTTGTACAAACAACATGATCAAGTATGAAGCACTTATTGTAGGACTTCGATAAGTAGTGAATTGGAATATATCTCATCTCTAATTTTATGGTTATTCTCAGTTAATCATAAATCAAGTTACATATCATTTTTAGACCAAAGATGACAAGTTGGTCCCATATAAAGCCATGGTCAACACTCTTAAGCAATAAATTAACAATATTTAGTTTGAGCACATACCAAGGGCTAGTAACAAAACTATAGATGCCATGGCTACTATTGGCTCTCTGATTTGATAAATAGATAAAGTTAGAGAGCATTAGTTCCTTGTCAATAATTTGTCAACACTGGCTCATGAACCTTCAACCGTTGCCATGATTTATGATATTGTTGGTCCTAATTATATCTGGTACTCAGACCTTTAAATATACCTTCATGACCAATTTCTACCACCTAGCCTATCTCAAAAACAAACCAAATCTTTCATTCATCATTCCACTCATTATACTCTACTTGGATCCACCCTTTACCGTTATAGTTTTGATAGAACTCTATTTCATTGTTTAACTTCGATAGAGTCTACACTCATGTTAAGAGAAGTTCATAAATGAGTATGTGTTGCTCATTCTAGTGGGTTAGTCCTATCCAAAAATCTCTTGTGTATTGGTTATTATTGGCCCAAAATAGATGTAGATGTTGTTGCATATGTAAAAAAGTGTGACAAATGTCAATGGCATACTAATATGATTCATGCCTAGGTAAAAAATCTAAAACTAATGTTGATACCATGGCCATTTTATACATGGGGAATTTACCTCATTGGGAAGATCAACCCCACTTCATCTGATAGCCATAAACACATCCTTACCACCACCAAATATTTCACTAAGTGGGTTGAAGCTATACCCCTCACTTACGTGACTGAAAATCAAATTTCTAAATTCATTTTCAACCATCGCATTTGCTACTATAGTATCCCCTCTAACATTATATCTGATAATGGATGATCATTCAAGAATAAGAATTTAGACCAGCTATGTACTGAATATAACATCACACAACATTTTTTTACAACATATTACCCTCAAGGTAATGGACAAGCTGAGGCATCCAACAAAACCATTATCAATGTTCTAAAAAAGATTGTCAATGATGTCGGTCATGATTAGCACTTGTATATATTTCCTACCCTTTGGGCATATAATACCAATCATCATACCCCTATAGGATCCACTCTATTCTCACTTGTTTATGGTATTGAATCCATCCTTCCCATTGAGGTTGAATTGCCTTCACTACACATCTCTTCCAAGCATGTCCTAGATGATCATGACTATCAAGTAGCTCACCTACAAGAGCTAGACCTACTTGATGAGAAACACACAACTATGCTCAATAATATTCAAGTGAACCATAACTAACTCAAAAACCACTATAATCAACATGTTAAGTATAGAACATTTTAACTTGATGATCTTGTTCTTAAAGAAAACCAATAGAATACCATGACTGAGAAGAAGCATAAAGTAAAATTCAAACCAAACTAGATAAGGTCTTTCATCATTACTATAGATTATGGATCAGGAGCATATAGGCTTTCCACACTAGATGAAGATGAACTTCTTGAGCCAATGAATATTATTCATATCAAGCGTTACTATGCTTAAGCACTAAGGTGTATTATCTATAAGGACCATTTTAGTTATGTTATTTTATCACTATTCTTCTTTGTAAAAATACCATCCTTATTTGTCCTCTTTTCTATATCCACTTTCTGCTTCCATTCTATCGACACAATGTATTCTAAAGCCTAGCTTGTTTGACCTTAGTTTTTTACCATTCATTACATAGTTTCAACATCAAGGTATCTAATCAATTTCATTAGTTGGTTTAATTACTTTAGATAGAGATTGTATTTTGGGATAGTGTGACAAATGTTTCGGTAGTTGCATCCTTCATTTGTTATTCCTTTCTTACCACTAATCTTGCTACTAATTATAACCACCTTTGGGCAAATTAGTACCATTGATCTATACCATTATGTCCTAGTTATAACTGCTTATGGGGAAACTAGGGGTAACATTAAGCCTTGATTTACCAACTTGCCACTTCCTATATCGTACTATGCCTTTTTACCATCTATGATTATTTTTTTAAGTCGACTGCTACACTAGTTGAATTCCTCTATTGTAAGGGCAAAACTATAGTGACTTGAGGTCCTACTCTGGGACTATGTAGGCATCACTTGATACTTATTAAGGTTAGCTCAGTCACCCTTTCCATACTCTCACCATTTTGTGAGTAACCTAAGCCACACTCTTGCCATTTTGTGAGCACCCTAAGCCATGCTCTCACTATTTTATGAGTACCCTTAGCCACACTCTCGCTATTTTATGAGCACCCTAAGCCATGCTCTCACCATTTTATGATCAACTTAATCCATGCTCTCACCATTTTATGAGCACCCTAATCCATGCTCTAGCCATTTTATGAGCACCCTAAGCCATGATCTCACCATTTTATGAGCAACCTAAGCCACACTCTCACTATTTTATGAGCACCTTAAGCCATGCTCTCACCATTTTGTGATCACCCTAAGCCACACTCTCACCATTTTGTGAGCTTGAACCATTTAATGTCTTGTCATTCTCGATTGAGTTTAGACACTCTAAAAAAACTCCAAAAACATTTGAAAATTTGTTAGAAAAGAATAAAAACATTGACGACTTATTTTCCTTAAGGATTTTGGGAACCCTTACTAAGTTACAAGAAAATTACTTGTCACTTAGTTTCCCCATATTTTTTGGCCTTTACTCTCACATACTTGCCTTCACTATAGACACTTAAGCATAGCTTAGTGTAGACACCTAAAACTGACAACTGATAACCTCCAACTAGGATTTTCACCAATTTCTAACCCAAAATGCAAAATTTTGCCTAAAAACACTAAAACATGTTAAAACATGTGAAACTGACATATTCAAGTGTCAATTTTGGCTAGAGTATCATTAAATGGGTTAATGCAATTTATGGGCCAGCTAACTTTGATTAGATCATTTCAAGTCAAAATGCTAATTTTGCACCTAGGTGCTCTGGATTGCTCTTTTCTATACAATCTCTTACACGAGACATGTTCTTTTGATATTTTATATTTGTAACATCCTAAATGGGAATATAGATCCAATACATCTGACATCTCCTTCCAATTTCAATCTAGTTGAATTTTGGATCAATAACAAGGTATTCTGATCAATTTGGGTAATTTGTGCACAAAGTGTTTAATCATGCTTAAGAGCTAATTAACCCAAATCAAGGCATAATTAATAATTCCATGTAAACTTGTTGAATACTTATTTTTGGAAATGAATATCGAATATCTACATCATCAGGTGTCCTCATTTCTTGGGAAGACGTCCCTAAGCCATAAATGCCATAAATATCAAGATTCATGCCTCCCATGCCTCATCAATGACTTCTATGATTCCCTCCATGCCTTTTAATTTCCCCTTCTAATATCATGATGAGGATAATTATAAAATTAATTCCAAACATTGAATTAATCCTCAACCACACATCTCAATCTCAAGATGGACGGTTCAGGTTGATTCTAGACATTCTAAAAAATCTATAAATAGAGAGCCATGAAGACCATTTCTAAGCTTAATTTATGAAAATTTATAATGCATAATTGATTCCAAAATCCATTAAAATTAGTGTTACCATGACAAATTGATTCCAAGCCAAGTCGTAAGCCAAAGGTGCCAAGGAGAGATGGAGGTAGCCAAGCTTCCATTGCCAAGGAATTCATGAGCACAAAACTAAGCAAGTCACTACTACAAAGGCATTTGGAGCATCCAAGGAAGGTGAAGGAATTCTTGTGTTTTATTCCTTACTTTATATTTGAGTTTTTCATTTGTTTTTGTTAACTAATCTCTCCCTAGTGTCTAGGCCTAGAGATTTTATGTTATTTAGTGTGTTTCTTTCATTTTGTTTTCATTTTGGAACTAACACCATACTAACCATCCTTTCTTGAGTCAAATTCCTAGATTCACACTTAGGTGGGTAGAAGAATTGGGTCCCATTAAAAAGACTTGATTAGGTACCCAGGTACATAGAAAATCTCCTTATAAAAATAAAGAGAATCCCCTAAAAAATAAAGAGAGATGAGGAAGGAACTAAAAATCACACCCAAAAGATGATGTCAAAGCTACTTAAACCTAAAGAAGAGACTGCAAATGAAGATACTTGATCTTAGTGAAAGGTTTGGTGAATATATTAGAAACTTACTCTAAAGTTTGATAGTAGTAGAGATAAATGACTTGCTCATGAATAAACTCCCAAATGAAATGCATATGAATCTGGATATCCTTGGTCTATTGGTAGAGGACTATATTACTAAAAATATGGATGCTACTTTGATTATTATAGAAGATGATTATTGGTCATTAAAACTAGATACTGAACTTAGTGAGAATACTTTGAATCCAAATGTACTTGGTGGAAACATGAACATCTCCTCTATATTATATCTCTATAAAAGATCAATAAATAACATTCTAATTCTTTGTTGACCAACTAATTGGTTCTAAACTAAGAGAGAAACTATACCCTAAAGTAGACTTGTGATTCTAAATTTTTCCAACCAATCTGAATTTGTATACCTAATCAGGGCAGTGTCAATGCCTACTCCATAATGAATCCCAAAACTATGAGTGCCTAAATATAATATATAATCTACTTAGTTGATTTATAGTGCAACTCATGTGGCCCCTACATAAATATAGAGAACATGCTTACTGCATATGAAATTTTAAGTCTAGTGTGTGTAAGGTAAATGAGACTACCAACAAGTTTTTAAAATAAGGTAGCATCAACTAAAGGATAAATATAATTAGCCTCAATATTCACCCCACATAGAAAGTGATTTCGAGTTAGCATACAATCAGCTTTGTTAAATGATGAAATCAAATGAAGAACATACTTTGATTATGCAATAGTGATCCTAGAGTCAGATTGATAAATTTCAATCCTAATAAAATAATTCAACAAGCCCAAGTCAGTCATTGAGAACCTATCATATAAATTAGTTTTCACTATTATAATAGAGGATGAAAAACTTGTAGTGATCTAAAGTTTATCTAGAGAAAACTAGAATAAAAAATGAGTCATCCTACTATAAAATGTAGACATTAGGAATAAAATGACATTTGATGAACCCAACTAAAAGAAGAAAGGATTCTATCTTAGCATACCAAGATCAAAGAGATTATTTAATGCCATGGATACATTTATGAAGTTTACAAACTAAGAAAGAATATTTGAAAAACCCTTTTGGTTTCTCCATGTATATCTCTTCCTTGAGGTCACTATGAAGAAATACACTCTTCACATCCATATGATGAACATCATAGTGATGTATTATTTCAATGGCAAGAGTGAGTCAAATTGAGTTCAATTTGGAAACTAGGATAAATGTCTTTGTATAGCCATTGCCATAAACCTGATAAAAACCTTTTTTTGTTAAACATGCTTTGAACTTGTCTATAGACCCATCTGATGTAAATTTTATTCGATAGATCCATCTACTTTAAACAAGTTTTCTTCCCTTAGGAAGAGGGACTAAATCCCAAATGTTTTTCCTAGGCAAGGAACCATACTCCTCTTCAATATTAGAATTTCATTCAAAAGTGTCTGATGCCTCATGAAATGACTGTGGATCAAAAGCAGATGTAGTAAATTCCTGTAAGACATTATATAATTTTGCTTGAGTCCACATGGTGTATGATGGATCTACAACCCAATGGAAAATGATTTGTAATGTTTGTATAGCCCAAATAGGACCAGATGTCAGAGAGTAAAGAGTTGATTCTTCATCCTCTGAAGATAGTATAGGAAAATCAAGAGGTGATTCCTCATCATTATAACTAGAAGAAGAATCCAGATCATTAGGAAATTATTTAGGTAGATCTAAATCATTATAATTATTATAAAATCCCATTTATTCCAAGGAAGAGGGAGAAGTGTCAAGATTGGAGTCTGAAGGACCCTCTTTAAAATAAACACTTTTTTGAATGAATAACTCATGAGTGGTAAGATGGATAAAATTGTATTCCTTAACACCCTTAAGATATCCTATGAATATGCAAGGTGAATCTAAGGTTTAATTACCTTACAATTCTTCTTAGGAAGATGGGCAATATGAAGAGAAAAAAACACTCAAAAGTTCTTAGTGATAGGTTTTCAACCATTCTATTCTTTAAAAGGAGTGATTCCAATCAATTCTTTATGAGGAACTTGATTTTGGATATAACAAGCACAATTGATGGTTTCAGCCCAATATTGAGGTGCAAGAGACTTGGAGTGTAGTATAAAACTAGACATTTACTTCAAGGACCCATTATTACATTCTACAACACCATACTATTGAGGATTATATGGAATTATACATTGCATTTCAATCCCCTCTGAAGTGAAATATTATTTAAAATAATGGTTGACATACCACCATTATCTATGTGTGAAATATTGATGGCTTTACTTGACTATTTTTATGCAAGAGCATTGAAATCTTAAAAATGACCAAAACGTTAAACTTATACTTAATAAAATATAATCATAAATACCTTGATAAATCATCAATGAAGGTAAGAATATATTTTTTCTTGCCAAATGAAAGTTATGAAAAAGGACCAAAAATATCACTATGGACTAACTTCAAAATTAGTGTATCTCTCCATGATTTGCCTTTATCATACTTATATTTATGATGCTTACCAAATATGCAACCCTAGAAAACACCGTCATAAAAATGGACATGAAGTAACCCTGAAACCATGTCATTACAACTAAGTTATTCCAAGTAATAATAGTTAAGATGGTCGAATCACTCATGCCATAATTTACTCATCCCATTTGAATGAGTGAGCAAGGTAGTAGAGGGTTGATCAAGAGAAAAATGTGAAAAGTGTACAACTTTGACTAGTGATCTACTTTCCCAACTATTACAATAGCATCACTGTCAAATTCACTCATAACCATTGAATCAGGTGTGAACTCAACTCTCTTATTTGAATTGATGTGAGTGATATGATAAATAGATAGGAGATTAATTGATAATGAGGGAACACTTAGAACATCTTAAAATGTCTCGTTACTCACTTAAACTGACCCTCTCCCACTAACTTTAGTGGAAGTGTCATCACCCAATAAAATGAAAGGCATAAAATAGGACTACAAGGATGATAAAAGATCATATGATGAAGCCATGTGTGAGGCACAAGAATCAATCACCCATGTGAAAGGTTGAGATGAAACTATAACAAGGGATTTGCCCTTACCTTTTCTCTTACTACCATATTTTGTCTTATAATAATCCTGCACTGATGGACTATGTTTGAATAAATTATGGACATTGATGTTATTTTTATCAAGCAACTTAGTCAGTTGATCAATATTTTTATTCATACATTTGGTTTCATCATTCCCAATTTTCTTATAGTAGGCACATGAAAGCCTCTCTTTCTTAGTTTTCCTACTTGAAGATGAGGACTCGGTTGATGATTTATACTTAGCATTGATTTGTTGACCATTTATTTTTGCATTGTCATTCATTTTTTATTTCTTATCCTTATTATTAGAAGCCTTCTACTTGACATGAATCATAATCAAATCATGTGATTTAGAGGACTTTAGTGTACCCATTTGAATAATCTTAGCTTGCCCCTGAGCCAATTTAATATCAAAATAATCTAAAGATGACATGGTCCATATAACTCCAAGGGCACGCTTGGTGGAATGAAAGGTATAAATGAAGATAGAATAGTTAGAATCTAATTTAGGAAGGATTTAAAAAATAAATTATTCATCTTTTTTGTTTATGCTTCATAGTTTTAACTATAATCTGAGTGATTTAAATTAGGTGAAAAAGTCTTATATAGTGTCAAAGTTACTTGGAATGAAACTAATGATTTCATTATCTAGATCATGACCCCTCATTACTTCATACTTCCCAAAGAGTTTTTACAGAATGGTTTAAACATCATTAAGAGTATTTACATATTTAATGTGAAAGAACAAGTTCAGAGACATTGACCAACATAACAAACCATAGGATTTATCACATCTGTTAAACCACTTCACTTTCTCTATATCAGGTGTTGGTTTTGTTTCTACACCTATAGTGATTCAATGTAAATATTTACTCCTAAAAGGTATCTATACTTTGGTTTTCCAATCATGATAGTTGAAGGGCTTAAGAAGTAGAACTAGATTCTGATACATAGTACATAAAGAAAGTATGTGTTGAACTGATAGTGTGAAAGAAACAAAGAAATGCAATGCCCCTAAAAATACAAAGGATTGATTTTATAAGGATTAATAATAACACCAATTCAAATATCTCAAATAAAACTCATACTTTAAAAAAAATGATGCCTTAAAAGGAGTTGTAGGCTAAAATTTATGGGTATTTGATGTTCTTGCTCATAAAGGAAATATCCACATTGTAGACATTTTTGGGTGTGCAAAATTTTGACTCAAATTTTCAAATAAAAGTTAAGCCCCTTTGGGTTGGTTGTGATAAAGGGCTAAAATGTCATATGACCAAGAGTTAAGCCCTAGGATGTCCAAGAAATTCATGCATTCTAACGTATGTTTAGGGGCTTAGGTTTTGATGCCTATCCAAGTATGACAAGATTTTGACATTCATTTGGTTAGAGCTCAAATTTCAAGAGATGTTTGAGTAAGGCTAAATGTCTATCAAGATTTTAAAATATAACATGTGCATAGGGAGGTGTTGGGATCCACATAATGTTCAAATAAAGATTAAAATTTGTCATGTGTCCATGCAAGGGTCTATATCTAATGATGTTTGTATAAGGACAAAACTATGTAAAGTTTTAAAAAATCGTAAAATATCTAGAGTTGATGTTGCAATTCAAAAATTATTGAAGACCCACCAAGTTTCATGAGGAACCCAGAAAAACCTAGAAATAGTTTTCCTTGTAAGTCTCTTTATTATACGAATTTGTGTAGATTCCAAGAAAACCCCTTCAAACACTCCAAAAATGGTTGAAATCGATTGTCATGAAGATAGGTCATGTTTACAGTCATCCATAACATTTTGGCACCTTCTGAATCTAATGGCATAATTTTAAAAAATAAAATAAAATAAGAATGTGATAACTTGTGAAAAAATGCATTTTCTCTTTCTTTTTTAAATTTAAAATAGCAAGGACCCTGGAAGTTGATAAAATATGAGAAATGGTGAGTTTATCATATACAAGATCAAAAAATCTCATATCTATGACATGTAATCTAAAACTCAATATTTTAAAATAGAATCTATGGCATTCAGCTACCAAAATCACTCTGACACCATGTCAGGTGGGCAATAATTGAGGATAAAGACTAGATAGACACTAATGCAAAAATGTATGAAATATGAAAAATAGATAGAATATTGTAGAATAAAATAAAACATGAGCAAATAAAAAGCTTTATTATCCAAATATATTTTTGGAAAGGCATATTTATATAGAAATAAAAATCAACTCAAAATTAGAAAATAGGTTAAGCCATATTTTCCTAAATGACCTAAAATGAAAACCTAAGTGACATTGAAGCAAGATAAACAACATGTGTAGAAAAAACCATATGATGTTATAAAAAACATGCATTAACAAAAAATACTGATTATTTTAGACTAGACTTTACCAATGTCTTAATATTTGTTGCAACTTGAAATCCAACATCAATATATTTATTCTTATCCAATGTTTTCTTAGTGTATTCACTATATTTTCTAAATTTATTTATAAAATAGACAAACCATGTACTATATTTACCATATTCAATTTTTATTCCACTTTGTATTGATAAATTAAGCACATGGGATGTGTAACCTTAAAATTAATGATCTTTATCTGTGACTTTTGATTCATTTAAACTTGAACTTCATTTAATCTTATAATTTAACATACTTATTCATAACATTATTCATTATCTTCTCCAAACAATATACTTCCTTGTAATTATGATTTAAAATTACCTTCTAAATGATCTAACTATTCCTCTACTCTCTTTCCACTCTTTTCCATCTCTTCTGAATCCCTTTTCTAATTTGTATCCATTTTGTGTTCTCATCTATGCCTTTTTCTCTTTTGAGCCCTCTCATTTTCTCATTTCCATAATATCCACAATCCATAACTCCTCCCTGATTTCCCATTCCATCTTTTTCTCCTAAATTCTACTCTAATCCTACTCAAATCTATATTAGGATTGTTATGTTTATTACATCTCCTTTATTATTTTACGTCTCACTCTAACCCCATAATTATCTTCTCATTTTAATTATCTATGTCTTACATCTTGTGGGTTTAGGTTCATGTTATCTCCTATAAATTCTTTATCATTCACTTCAACATCACACATGTCCTCATAAAACCTAAAGTGACTACTCCATATTATCCATAATAGGCACCATGGCCTTTTCCAAAAGCAACATTTTAAGCAAGATATGTAGTCATTGTAGAAATTTTCCCTATATACCTCTTACAAATAATTCTTGCAAAGTTTTGAGTGCGATGTACCCTTACATGACAAACTCAATGATATATCTATCAATGGTTATCATTATCCAATGATATATTATGTGCATCCAATCAATGTCCATATTTTTTAGCTTCTTTATATTTTGTTCAATCTAAATGAAGTGCTATGTTTCTCTCAAATTGAATTAATAGTACTTAATTATAAATAACCATGCAACTATCAACCTAGGTAAGTCACACCAAAATATTGTATATATTTTGCCATGTATATGTCCACTTATAACCTCTCTCTCAGATATTCCTATCTTTGTTTCTTTATATTTTGTGAATTTATGAATTTTCTCACCCAGTCATCACTCCAAATCTCTCTATCTAGGTAATCATCTCAACATGTTTCAAAATTCCACAATCATTGCACCACAAGGTAAATTTTAGCATAAAATATTCTTTAATTCATGAGTATTCATGTTTTTAAAATTTATTTTGGTGATTTTGGAGGGCCACTACATAGATTCGGGTCACCTAAAAATTAGGAATGTAAGATATTTCCTAGATCAACTCACCAAATATTTACAATAATTTTTGTTAGCCATCTAGTTTTCCTTATATATAGTAAACATGATGCCATGGGTAACCATCAAATTATACTTTCAGTAACTACTCCACACTATCAAATAAAAAACCAAAGGGTGTCAAGCTGAATGATTATACTAGCTAGTATCGAATAAGCAGAGGGATGAAACCAAGGTAAATAATCACATACACAACCAAAGGGTATCAAGTTGAAAATTTTCACCGAATAGTATACCAAAAGCATAAACCACTTGGTTATACCAAGTAACCAACATGCAGGCAAATGCCATCTGTGTCAATTAGTTTCACTGATTGATAACTTTAGTCAATTAGTTTCAATACACCATCAAACTATAATTTGGATGTCTAGCTACTTTTTCTAATTGCAATGTTTCATTGCACTATTTGGTTGAACTGTTTAGTTGCACTGTTTGGTTTCAACATTTGATTGCATCATTCAATAGTGTTTTCCCAATGCAGTTAAATAGTTGTATGGGAAAAAAAATTCCTCTCGTCCTAGTGGATTTGCCACATGCATAATAAATTCATCATGCCTACAAAATAGTTATCCATATATTTACCAATGAAATCTAAGGGGTTTTTTGATAAGGGCTCTTAAGATTTACCCTACCGTACCATTGTTAGTAGTAGTTCCTATAAAACTTGTCATAACATGCTAATGTGTGTTTCTATGTGAAGTGAGATATGGGTTCATAACATAGACATGATGATAAAAATATCAATGCAGACTTCCATGTTTACCTAGAAAATGTAGACTTGAATTATACATGATATTCATTATTGTTGTGTAAGTAAATAGATGTAAGTCAAACATAGTATACACTGTGCACAAAATAGATACAAAAAGACATTCAAATAACCTATCATATTATCTCTATATTAATCTATATATATTTTAGACCCCTTTTTCTTTACAATTGATCACTATATATAGACCTTACAAATCTATGTCACTTTGCATTCTATCTTTTTAGTTCAATATCGAAAGAGTCTTTTCACATTTTGAAGTTTTTTGTAATACAAACGAAAATTGAATACATGAAAAATGTTATACTTTACATAAAATGTTCCACATCGCACACATCATGCATTTACATTATGTGATTTTGTATTCCTAAATCTATTACCAACAAATGGGTGTGATTACCATTAAATATTAAAAGTATAACCGTATAGTCCTCTATAGAAAGTATTTAACATGTGGGGTAATTTTTCATTGATATTTATACTTTATTATGAGTTACATTCTACATGATTTACACCAATCTAAACTATATATGTAGAATTTTCGAACCCGTAGAGGTGTTTTTATGTATCTTATATATAATACATGGATCTAGTACACATTACATTACAAAACCGTTTGGAAGGTTTCCTATTGACTTGCCTATAAATGATTGCACATGTAGGGTAACTAATTTTGAAAACACAATAATGTATTATAATGGTTGAATTAATGCGATAAAGAAAATAATTATTATGCTGATTTTTTTATTGAAAAGGTTGTCTTAGGTGAAAATATCATGTATCTTGTATGTGTTCGTCAATTTTACATTTTAATATAACTTAAAATTTTATTAACATTTCTTCTCCATCTTAAATATATCTATTTATTTTTAGGTCTTATGTGGTAGTGGAACAACCTTAACATACCAAATCATAAATAATATGTAGGATATGGGAAACAAATTGTGATTATAGTTGGATAAGATGTGTGAAGTACTCACACATTAAGATTACTTGAAAAGTTTTTATTCGAGGGAAAGAAAAAATTTCAACCATAATAAAGGAGGTTACTAAATTAGTTAACTTCAAATACGATGCACTAGATACAAGTGTGTGCTCATATAAACTTATGGATAATTATATTTTAAAATGAATTAGTATTTACTTCTAAAATATTAATATTCGAGTCACTTTTCGAACTAATATATCAATCCTTTATGTATCCTATTTTATTGAAGAGCCCTTTGTTACTTTGAGATTTCAAAAATTAAACTTTTCATATGTTTAACATTTTTTTTAATTTGTAAGCTTAACACATCCAAATATTAGTTATGGTATTCTAGCAAAGACTCGAATTCGATGACATTAGGTTTGGGCTTCTTATGGGCATAAAATGACAAATGTGTTTGGGCTTCTTATAAATTTTCACATTCCTATAAGTTGATTAAAAAAATCACATTGTTATAAGTTAGAAGATATGATGATGATTTCATGGACTAAACTCTTAACTCATAAAAAGTAAAAATAAAAATAATAATAAATAAATTATTATAAAATTCTATTATAATAAATATAATTTTCTATTTAATTAAATATGATTAGACAAAGATATAATGATGATTTTCTGGACTAAACTCTTCACTCAAAAAAGAAAAATAAAAAATAATAATAAATAAATTATTATAAAACTTTATTATAATATTTATAATTTCATATTTAAAAGAAAATGAAAAATTATTATAAATAAATTATTATAAAACTTATTATTATAAATAAATTAAGTATGATTTAATATCTAAGAAATGAGAAAATTATTTTAATAAATATTCAAAGAGTATTGCTTTGATTACTGGACAAATTACATCAAGATATCAACTCTAGTATAACATTCTCATATAATTTTTCAAAATGATATTGATTGAAATTGGGAAACATCACGATAATGTTATTATGAACGATAGATTAAAATTTATTAATTGGCATTTAAAATTTATTATTTATTATTAAATTAAATTTAATGATTGATTTAATTAATGATTTTATGTTAACATTACTGTGTTGAGAGGTGTTTTACAATGGTATTTAAGGTTGTGGTAGGTTGTAATGTAGTATGTATGATTGCTTTTAATTACAATCTTAAATTTGATGTCCATATTACCAGCACTCATAATTTTTAATTTTTTCTTTTGATAATTCATTTGAAAAATTATAAAATCATAACCATACAATAGAATTTGGAGCCCTGATTTTATTTTTTATTTTAAGTTTCATGTATTGGTTTATTAGATTGATATCAATTGTAACCAGCTAATAACAAATTTATGAAGGTAATAAAGTTATTAATAATTATGGTATGTAAAAAAATTCAAGATAAAGGATTTGAGATTGATATCTCTCAACATTTTTCATATAAGTATATTTAATATATTTATAATAATTTTAATTACATTGAGTATCATTCTTGTAATAATAGATGGAGGCACTGAAAGATTTTAATATTTGTTAGTGTGTTCACTTTTAATGGCCGACATAATTTTAAAAAATAGAAATAAAAAAATTAATATATAATAAAATTAATGTAGTGTATCGAACAAAAAAAATCAAAAATAAAAACTTAAAAATAAACAAGTGCCTCATAGCAACTAGTCCCTGTCTCTAATACATCAATTGCAATTAAAATTATAATGTATATTATGTTCAATTAATTTAAGATATTTTTGAGGTTAAGTTATCAGTTAGTAGGACAAAGGTTGATATGGAGAGGGAGTGTTTTAGCTATACAAAATTGCATAATAATTTAATAGAGTAAATACAAAAAAAATAAAATGTAAATAAAATCCATACAATAAGTGTGTGCCTTTTATTTCACTGGCATGTTTTTTTAAAACTTAGGAATTTTCAAAAAAATATTAGGGGAATTACTTTGAGGAGGGGGTTACATTATCTCATGAAATAATTTCAACACAAATTTGAGAGTTTTCTTTAGCACCATTACCACCACCTTAATGAGTTGCTTATAACAATGCAAGCTCCAATGGGAGATTATTAAATAGAAAAGCCTTCTGAATGGTATATTTATAAGTAATAAGGTAATTTATGACAATAAAAATAAGAAAACAAATATAAAATCCTTCTAAATGATAGATTTCTAACTTGTAAGCTAATTAATGACAATAAATACATGAAAAAATCTTGCAATGACAATAAAGATAATAAAACCCTAAAACATGATACACATGAAAAATACTCCTCGTTAAAAAAAATTATTTGATACTATAATTAAATAAAATTTTAAATTAATTTTCATTCCATAATATTATATATTAAAAAAATTGATCCATTTAACCATGTCCTCAGAAAAAATTCAAATCATGGCCAACATGACTACTATTGAAAACTTGTATGCACTTTTTTCATCATGCAATTAATGTTGTTACTGTTGTTATTATTAATAGTTATGTTATCAATTATATCTAGGAGTGGGTCTTCCAAGCTTTGTATGTCATGCTTGGATGAATATGAGTATGGGATAATTCATCATAGTTAGAATTGCATAAATTCTTTTCTACTTAGATTTCAGTAATATTAGTAGAGGAAGAATCATGAATTTTATCTTTATTATTTTATTCATTTGGTTGGTCAATTTCAAATTATTTAGCTCTATGATTAGATAAAGATGAAGCTGAGATGGAAATTAATTGGGGACTTGTACCAGTTCATAAAAAGGCATTCTCTTGATCATGATCTTCTCCATGTGGGTTCTCATTATCTCATTTTTGGTTCTCCCTAGCTACTAGGAAGCTATTTTATCCCACCTTCAAAGTTAAAATATATTAAAAGTAGTAACAACATGTTTTTTTCAATGGAAAAACTAATAATAACACCTTTGGTTGTAATATTTAAGGTAATGGGTTGTTTAATCAACATTGAATTGGAGAATCCAATAAATTATTTTCAAATACAAAATATGAAAGGTTATAAACTTATAAGAATCAAGTTTTCTATGAGCAAACTCATAATTGTTTTTTGAAAATGACATAGAATACATATTTATTACAAATAAAAATTGTTGGCCCCAAATTTTGGTGAAGTATTGTCTATTTTGCTGTAAAATCGACATGGTACGGAAGGACTACGACACAAAAGGACCATGGTGTGGAACTTGATAGGTGTAGAAGCATCATGGTGTAGAACCTACAAGACACAAGAGGACAATAACATGGACAAACCAATATGAGAGGACCCAACCAAAGAAGAATTAGTCACAAGGAACTCAAGGACTTAAGACTCATAACTAAAGCAGAAGACTAGGAGAGTGCATAGGAAGTGGGAACAGTTAAGGAAATGATTCATACAAGACACTGAGACCTTATTTGTAGGAATTTTTCACTAGACCACAAGGAGAAGAACACATGGTATTAAGGATATATCATAGAGCATGGATATAGGGGGCACAAAGGCCCAGATCCTTAGGAGAAGAGTTTGTTGAACACCATGACTCCCAGTCTATTGGGAGTTCATTGGATAATTACTCAAGTCATTAATGATTGCAAACACTTTTTCAAGGATAACTAAGTATAAATACCCCTGTTGTAAAGGACTTTAAGGAAGATGATGATGATGGATGGATGTATTGTTTGTTAAGTGTGAAGCCTGATTGTCTTCCAAGATAATAGGTTTAAATTTTGATGTTATTTCAGCTGGATTTGGATCCTATTCTTTGAATCCCTGATGACATCGAGGGTTAAAAATGGGGAATCCCTCTTGCGGGGTCTGGGGGTCATGTGCCTCAAAAAAATTTAAATTAAAAATGCCTTTTTAAATTATAATTTCATAGTGAATCTAGGTTGTTTATTAAAGGTTTCTAGATCTGACAGTGGAGGTTATGTTTAGGTGTTTTTCACCCTAAATGTTTTTGATATATGGCTAAGATATATGATTAAAAAAATATTATTGTATACAGAGAGGAGGCAAAAATGGTAGAGAGGTGTAACAGAGTTTGCTATAGCATTTTGTTTCTCCCTTGTATTGCTATAAATAATATACTAGACAAGTTTAGTGGATGTAGCCCATCTTGGGTAAACCACATTAAATCTTCCATCTCTTATTATGTGCATGTTTATGTTTATTTTTAGAATATTTGATTAATTCATTTCATACTTTCTCTTGTATGTGATTTGGGGATAAATCTAGGGTTTAATTTATCCTAACAAGTGGTATCAGAGCAAAGGTTATTTTTTCATAATTTTAAATTGTAGGAAGAAAAGGGTTTGACCTCGAGTGGGAACTATGGTGGATGAAAATAAATCTAAGGTGGAGAAGTTGAATGGACAGAACTTTGGATTGTGGAAGATGCAGATAGAGGATTACCTTTAATAGAAGGACCTCTATTTGTCATTGGGAAGGTAATTCAAGAAGCCATCAATAATGTCAGATGAAGATTGGGAATTATTGGATCAAAAAGCCCTTGGAACCATATGGTTTTGCCTTGCATCTTCTATAGCTTTCAACATATCAAAACAAAAGACAATAGAATGTATTATGAGTGCATTAAGAAAGTTATATGAAAACCCTTTGCCTCAAATAAAATATTTTTGATGAAAGATTATTTAATATGAAAATGTCTAAAAAAGATTCAATACCAGATCATTTAAATGAGTTGAACATGGTTACTAGTTAGTTACATTCCATAAATATTGACTTTGATGACTAAGTTAGGGATCTTTTTATTCTTTGTTCCATGCTTGAAAGATGGAATAACTTAGTAATGGCAGTAAGAAACTGTGTCTAATAATGCCAAACTAAATTTTAAAGATGTGGTGGGTGTTATCCTAAGTGAGGAAATGTGAAGGAAAAGCACAAGTGAAACATCCATATATGAAAATGCATTAATAGTAGAGAATAGAGGAAGACATAAGAATAGAGGAAGAAGAAACCATGGAAAATCAAAATGGGGTGCAAGATCTAAATCAAGAGGTGAGATGGAATGTTGGATCTGTGGCAAGCCAAGACACAAAGAAAGAATGTTGGTTTCAAAATAAAAAAAATTGGGTAAGGACCAATAGGAAGGTAATAGAGAAGCAAATATAATACATGATGTATTAAAAGATGATCTTATACTTTATTTGGATAATATTTCTAAATCTTGGGTTTTAGATTCAGATGCTTCTTTTCATGCTACCCCTCATAGACATTATTTTATAGATTATGTTCAAGGTAATTATGGGAATGCTTACCTTGGTGATGATGAACCATGTAGCATTTTTGGAAAAGGAAGTATTCAAGTTAAATTATAGAATGGAAACACTTGGGTGTTGAAGGATGTCAGGTATGTTCCAAACTTGAGGAGAAATTTGATCTCTACAAGGCAGTTGGGTAGTGAGGGTTGTATGGTCACATATATAACTGAATCGTGGAAGGTTATAAAGGGCTATTTGGTGGGTTTAAAAGGTAAGAAATCAACTTTATATTTATCTACAAATAATGCTAATTCATCTTGTGATATAGCTTCTTAGATAAAGACATAACTTTGTGGCATTATAGACTTGGCCACATGAGTGAAAAGGGAATAAAGACCCTACATGCAAAAGATAAACTACCAGGTCTAAAAGAATTAGATCTAGACTATTGTGAGCACTGTGTATATGAGAAATAAAATTGTGTGAGGTTTCTAGGGTTGGACCAGCCATGAAGAAGCAGAAGTTAGAGCTTGTGCATATGGATGTATGGGGACTAGCTTAGGTATCTTCACTTGGTGGTTCATATTATTATGTTACTTTTATTGATGATGTAACTAGGAAGGTTTGGGTATACTGTGTAATAAATAAAGTTTGATATTTTTGATACATTCAAAAAATGGAAAGATTTAATTGAAAATGAAATAGGTTTAAAACTAAAATGTCTTAAATCAGATAATGGAGGTGAGTATTATAGTAATGCTTTTAAAAAATATTGTTCAAAAAGTGGAATTCGTAGATAGAAAAAAGTTCTAAGAACACCAAAATAGAATGGTGTGTTAGAAAGAATGAACAAGACTATTATGGAGCATGCCAAATGCATGAGATTGAATGAAAGTTTGCCTTTATAGTTTTAGGTAGATGTTATAACTACATCAGTTTATCTGATAAATAGAGGACCTTTGAGTGCTTTGGATGGTAGAATACTAGAGGAGGCATGGATTGGAAAGAAGGTAGATTATTATTTCTAAGAGTTTTTGGTTGTGAGGAATTTTTTTATATTGACAAAGATTATAGGAATAAGTTAGAAGCTAAGTCTCAAAAATGCACATTTATTAGTTATGGAACTGATAACTTTGGATTCTAGTTGTCGAATATGGAAGATAAGAAAATAATCAGTAGAGATGTTGTGTTTAAAGAAAAAGTCATGTACAGAGACTAGTTGTAAGAAAAGAAGCAAGAAGAATCCAAAAATTAATATGTATTATTATAAGACAATATATAAAAATATGTCCCAAAGGTTCTTGATCAAAATATGTAATAAGAAAAGGTACCTAAAACCCCTGATAGAAGATCTACAAGGGTAAGCAGACCACCTGATCATTTTTTTTCCTTCTTTATATTATTTATTACTTACTGATGATGGTGATCCAAAAATATATGAAGAAGCAATATATGTTGATGCCAAGGATAAGTGGTAGAAAACTATGGATGAAGAGTATGATGCTCTAATGGAAAACTAAACATGGGATTTGGTGGAGCTTCCTTAAAAAAAGGCATTGCAGAATAAGTGGGTATATAGGATAAAGGAGGAAAATGCAAGTAAAAATAAATTCAAGGCTATAATGGTGGTTAAAGGTTATGCAAAAAAGAAAGGTATATATTTCTATGAAATATTTTCTCCAGTTGTTAAAATGACTTTAATTAGAACTATTTTAAGCTTAGTAGTTATTGAAGATTTACACTTAGAACAATTAGATGTAAAGACTGTCTTCCTTCATGGGGATTTGAAGGAGAAAATATACAAGGATATGAATTTAATGGTAAAGTTAATTTGGTGTGCAAATTAAATAAGAGCTTGTATGCCTTGAAGCAAATTCCAAGGCAATAGTATATTAAGTTTGATAGTTTTATGATGAAACATGATTATTCTAGATGTCACTCAAACCATTGTGTATATTTTAAAATATTTGAAAATGTCATCTATATTATTTTAATTTTATATGTAGATGATATTCTTGTATCTAGTTCCAATATGCACAATATTAATGTACTCAAGAAATAGTTAAGTGATTATCTTCCTATGAAGGATATATTTGTAGTTAAACAGATCCTTGGTATGTGGATAGCTAGAGATAGAAAGAATAAGAAGCTAGAATTATCATAAGGAGATTACATGAGAAAAGTTTTGGAAAGATTTAATATGCAAGATGCAAAATTAGTTGGGACACCTTTGGCTACACACTTTAAATTAACAAAGGAATAATATCCTAAAACACAAGAAGAAGAAAATTTGATGTCTAACATTCCATACTCATCAATAGTTGTCAATTTAATGTATGTAATGGTGTGTATGAGGATGGACATGGTACATGTAGTGGGAGTGGTGAATAGGTTCATTAGATATCTAGAAAAGGAACATTAGAAGGTATTAAAATGGGTCCTTTGTTACATAAGAGGGACCATAGATACAGTGTTAAGTTATAATGGAATAGATGTGACATTACAGGGATATGTTGACTTAGATATGGTAAGTGGCTTGGATAGTAGAATAAGCACTACAATGTATGAATTTATAGTAGGTGGTACAATAGTTAGTTGGGTATCATGGTTATAGAAGGTTATGACACTTTCGACCACAAAGGTTGAGTATGTTGTTGATACAAAAGCAAGCAAAGAAATAATTTGGTTATAGAGGTTGATGGAAGAATTAGGACATAGTCAAGAAAGATGTACACTATATAGTGATAGTTAGAGTGTAATCCATCTATCAAAAAACTCAAATTTTCACTCTAGGATAAAACACATTCAATTGGGGTATCATTTCATTCATTCAGTGATAGAAGAAGAGATACTCAAATTGGAGAAGATATATACCAGTGAAAATCTTATAAATTTGATGACCAAAGTAGTTACAAGAGAGAAGTTAAAGTTTTATTTATCTTCATTTGGTATTCATGGATGATAATTAAATTAATGAATTTTTCCAAGTCTAGGTAATATAGCGGATGCAGTAGCGGTGGATTTGTTGCAATCAGTCTCTAAGTGGGAGATTGTTAGGTGTGGAGCTTGATTGTCTTCTAGGATCATAGGTTAAAATTTTGATGTTATTTCAACTAGGTTTGGTTACCATTATTTAAATACATGATGGAGTGGGGGGTTGCAAGGGGGGAACTCCCCTTGTGGGGTCTGGGGGCTACCTACCCCAGAGAATTTTTTTTATTAAAAATGCCTTTTTAAATTGTAATTTCATAGTCAATTTGGGCCATTTATTAAAGGTTTTTAGATCTGACGATAGAAGTTATCTTTAGGTGTTTTTCACCCTAAAATGTATTATTATATGACTAAGATGTGTGATTAAAAAAAAGGATTATTGTACATAGAGAGGAGGCAAAATGGTAGAGAGATGTGATAGGGTTTGTTATAGGATTTTGTTTCTCCCTTGTATTTCTAGAAATAATATATTGGACAAGTTTGGTGGATGTATCTCATCTTGGGTGAACCACATTAAATTTGGTATCTCCTATTATGTGGATGTTTATGTTTATTTTTTTAATGTTTGATTAATTTATTTCATAATTTCTGTTGTATGTAACTTAGGGATAGATCTAGGTTTTAATTTATCCTAACATTGTTAATGTGATGGTTAAGCTTAATATATGAATTTTTAGGTTTTATCAAACTTATTGTGTTTATGATGAATGATGTCATGTGAGTTAGAATGAATTTTGTCACATATTTTCTTTTATAAGAAGTAACTCTAAAATTGTAATGTTGCTAATATGTGTAGTCATGGTAGTAGAACTTAGAACTCCAAGGATTGTAATAGTCTATCTTTTGATTTATGAAATATATAACTAAATACATATTTAACATAAAGAATATAACTAAGTATTATTATGTGACAAAAACCTATAGGAACTAGTCTTAAGCTACCTGCTTCAAGTGAGCGTGAAAGACCTCAGAATTGCATGAAAGGACCAGCATGCTAAGTCATTGGGATAAACTTAAGTTTTGATGTTAAATTTACAATAGAAAACCCCAACATTTTGGATCCATTGCTTGGAATCGTAGAATTTTTTGCTCAGTCATAGAAAATGTTTTAGCACCTTACTCATGAGAATATAAAATAATGGATTACCAGTGTTGAAGATAACTTTATAATTCCCTACCTTGAACTAGGAGTTTGGCATGGTAGTGGGTAGAGTAGAATATATATAATGATTTGTATGAAATCTTCTTTGCTAAGAACCCATTTCTATTACACACTTGGCTCTTTGCATATGCTCAAGGATGGTCCTGAAGTCTTGGAAGAAGACAACCTTAGACCCTAGAGAGAAAAATATATTTATCATGACTTGGAACCTTGTGGACGTGTGCTATCAACATTTGGTGAAGAGGAGTTTTAAATAAATACATTCTAGAGTTCATTGTAACCACCTATTCATGTCTTAAAGAAGCCAATTTTTAGTTCCTCCAAGAATTGTGTTACATTAGATATTTCGCTTTAGAAATCAAGAATTTATATATTGATTTGGGACTTAAGACTATGCCAATGAAGAGCTAAATATTTTTATGCATGAGATGCATAATTGGTAAGGGAGTGGAAACAAGTTGGTAAAAGATTATGGGTTTAAAATGGTAGCTATTTATTGAGAATTATGGAAGTGGACGTATGATTAAGATCGATATAGGATTATGGGAGTTAGTGGCATAGGAAGGGATCAAACAATGGAGACACATAAAGAGGACCCCACCACTTTTAAGTTTTATGTTATACTTCTAATATCATATGAAGTAGAAACAAGCTAGACAATAGTAGATGAAGTACCAAGTTTGAACCAACTAGGCTCCCCAACCATAGTGTGTGCTCATGTTCTTGAATCAGACAAAGTACACATACTTAATTAGGACATAAACAACATAGAATCAAAGACTGAGCTACTAAGGGATACTAAAACTTAACCATTTTACATACATATATACTTAATACTTTCCTTTTCCCTTCAAAGGAATTACATGGCATAATTAGGTATGCTTGGAGGGCCTGGCCCATAAAGTGGATAGATTACAAACCATGTTTGGTTAATATCTTAGCTATCACACCCCATTTTATGAGCACTAATAGTGGAGGCACTGGAGGTGGACTAGATGGAGGTATAGGAGGAGGTAGTGGAATTCAACCTTAAGGGATAGGGGCTAGAGTATCACAAAAACTACCAATTTAGGTACCTCAGCCAACAATGATGTATTATGAAATGATGCTTTACTTACTAGAATATCTAGGCATGAAGAATGTAGCTAAGCATGTCCATAAATGTGAACTTATTTAGAGAGTGTAAAACATCACCTCTTTTGAGCATAAGGCCACATAATTTACAACTACGCTTTTAGAACATGCACACAAATGGTATAGGAAGTTTGACCCTTAACAAGTGGTAGTCAGCTTTGATCAACTTAAAGTAGCTTTCCTTTAAGAGTTTGACACTCTTAAATTTGAGAAACAAATCATAGCCATGATAAGGGACATAAATTAGGGACTTTATGAAAGCATGTGAGAGTATGATGTAGGTTTCAACACATTGTTATCTAAATTATCATTTGAGATATACTCTACTCAGTTTTCACAATGGTTTATGGGAGGATTGTTACTACCTTTTCGATGAACCTTATCTCAAAAGACTTTCACTAACCCACATGAAGCATTGGAAGCTACCCTCCATGCTGAAACAATTAGAAGTGTTGATACCAAGATCAACCCATTTATGGAAGTTTAGATAGCTTTAATGGTGTCATAGCTTAAGAAGTTAACATCCAATAATGTATATGATACATGCATTGGTGTTTGGTGCACTGAATATGAATCCAAAGGGCATACATGGAGTGATTACCTATGTAAGAATACCCATGCGGTACTTAAATAGATATGTGAAATATATCATGAAGAACATGATGTACACTCTTGCCCTCTTCTATAGTGAGTCATGCACACTAAGATGTCCTAGTATTGTAATATATGTGATGCTTATACTCATGAAACTAATGACTTCTAATTGATTAGTGATATTCATGAAGCATGAATGAACACACGACACATGCCAAACTTCTATAGAGAACAACCAAGAGAATGGTAGTTATTGGGGTCAAGAAAGAGGATGAGGATGAGGTGGTCACTTCCCACCTATGACATGTTAAAAATGTGGATGTATAAACCACTATCAAAGAGGTTATCCAAAATACCCTACATGTGCTTTCTATAAAAAGGACCACCGACTGGAGGAGTGTCTTGACTTGTATGAAGCTATCACTAAAGAGTGAAATGAAAAAGGTGTCAACATGATATGAGTTGAGAAATCACATTACCATGTACATTTAGGCACCCCAAATTTTCAATAGGTGAATATTACCACACTTAGAAGACAGTCTCAATCCACCTTCAATCCTATTAAGAAAGTGCAATGTGAAGAACCATGAACAAGAAAGTATCTAGATGTCCAACAATAGAAAGATGTCATCCAGGATAAAATGACATTGGTACAAGAACTCTAAGGTGAGATCCAATTAATAAGAGATAGAGAAGTAGTGTAGCATGTTGATATTCATAAAGTAGTTGAACCACAAAATGTGGCATGTGATGAATTTCAATAATTGTGTAAGTGCATGTTGGAAGAGGACATTATCCAAAAATTGAGAGCTTAGCTTAAGTATCAGGAAAAATTACCAATTAAGGTTCAACCCCAAGTCACTAGGTAGACTAAGGATCATCACCTAAATCATGTTCAATAATGGGATACTCCTATTACCTCTACTCATATAAAAGATAGAGAGATACTAGTCAATGTTGCCATAGGTGGATGGGTAATTCGAGACATCCTAGTTGACACTAGTGTAGATGTAAATATCCTTACCAAATATGCTTAGATAAAAATGGCTAGACCAGTGCTACAACCTTCACCTCATGTCTTGTTTATGGAAAATAAGACTCACATGTTACCCATTTGGGTCCTCAAGAATTTAATATTTGACATACTTGGATTACCCTTCAAGGCATATTTTGAGGTCTTATAACTATCTGAAGTTGATGATTACTCTAATCTATTGGGAAGACCTTGGTGCTATGAGAATAATGTAGACTTAAGTTTTAAGAAACATTACATTAGTTTTGAAAACACTCATAAGTGCATTGTTATTCCACTAGATCACACACAAAGACCCCCTTACATAGTGTAGACACCTAAAACTAGCCGTCGATAACCTCCAATCAGGCTTTTGACCAATTTCTATCCAAAATACACAATTTGGCCTAAAAACACTAAAACATGTTAAATGCTGTGAAACTGACATATTCAAATGCTGATTTTAGCTAGGGTATCCCTAAATGGGGCAATACAATTTATGGGCCAACTAACTTTGATAAGTTTATTTTGAGTCAAAATGCCAAATTTGCACCTACATGCTCTAGACTGCTCTTTCCTATCAAATATTTTACACAAGACTTGTGCCTTTTTTATTTTTTATTGGCAACATTCTAAATGGGAATACACATCCACCACATATAACGTGGACTTCCAATTCAAATCCAATCAAATTTAGGATCAATTTGAGTAATTTGTGCACAAAGTGCTTAATCATGTTTAAATTAATAATTGACCCAAATTAAAGCCTAATCAAGAATTCCATGGAGACTTGTTGAAAACTTATTTTTGGAAATGAATATTGAATATATGCATCATCAAGTGACCTCATTTCTTGAGAAGACATCCCTAGGCCATAAATGCCATAAATATCAAGATTCATGTCATCCATGCCTCATCAATGCCTTCCATGCCTCTTAATTACCCCTTCTTCCAATTCCATGATGAGGATAATTACAAACTTAATTCCAAAAATTGAATTAATCTTCAACCACACATCTCAATCTTGAGATGGATGGTTAAGGTTGATTTTGATCAAATCCAAAAATCTATAAATAAGAGGCCTCACAACATTTCTAATCTTAATTAGTGTAAAGTTATAATTTAGGATTGGTTCCAAAAAGATTCAAAAAACTAGTGTTATAATACAAAATTAATTATAAGCCAAGCCAAGCCACAAGCCAAAGGTGCCAAGGAGAGATGGAGGTTGTCAATCTTCCATTGCCAAGGACTTCATGAGCACAAGCTGAGCAAGCCACCACAATAAGCATTTTGGAGCATCCAAGGAAGGTAAAAGTGTTTTTTTTTTGGATTTTATTTGTGTGTTTCATTTAAGATTTTTAACTAAGATCTCCTTAGTGTCTAGGCCTAGAGATGTTATGTTATTAGTGTGTTTATTTCATCTTGTTTTTATTTTGGAACTAGCACCATACTAACCATCCTCTCTTGAGTCAAATTCCTAGATCATATAATGGCACACCCGATGGGATGATATGCATCTCACACCTAAAGGAGATCATTTTGAAACTCTAAAATATCAATTTGGACCTTTAAAATTCTTACAAATTGATTTTCTAACTTTATTTTGCCATTTTTTGTTGTCAAAATTTGACACAGTAACCAACGTCAGTAGGAAATACTGACATCGATTACTTAGTTAAACTGACATCGATTAGCAGAACTGACATCCGTTATATCTTGGTTGGCCATTTCTGACTTTGGTGGTATATAACTGATGTTAGTCACTGTGTTTTCTTAAAAACACAAACCTGAGAGCTATTTTAAAATGCTTGGTTTGGGGTCATACGGACTCCATTTTGGATTATTTGTTTTTTAAAACCATGTATTTTCTCATAAATTTTTATAATTTGGCATTATTTTAGCTTCAAGTTTCATATTTTTTTACAAAATTTAGAAAATATATTTAAAATTTTTCTAATCTAACATATTTACTTTTGGGGTGATGCCTTAAGGGTAGACAAGTAACTAACGGATTTCAAGTTTGATAAGTCATGTTTTAGAACATATTTTACATGTTTTAAAATGAATCAGGAACATTATTTTGGTGTTTAAAGTAATATTTAAGGTTCTTAAATAAGTGTTTTTATCATTAGTTTTCAAAGTTACAATTAAGACTAAGGGGTCAAAATGAACACCACCAAACATTTCATTTTGGGTTTAAAATTGAACACACTTGTCAATTTTTGTTTGCAATAGTTGTTTAATTAGGTTTTGTTTGGAAAAAAGATAAATTTTTCATGTATGCTCTTCCATTTTTCCCCTATAGGGAACCCTTGGAATCAAAAACACCATTCCTATTGCAAGTCACCTAGTCCAAGGCTTAGAAAGAAAGTCATCTAAAGCACTCCCCAAAAACTCGTCAAAATTTGGGTGATCTTGAAAATGACCCTAAAGTATTTATATTAGTCTTTTATTTCATGAAAACTTGGATTATGGGGGGGGCATCATTACCTCCCATGAGTTCTTTAGGGAAGCTTTGACTTGGGGTTTCACCTCCCAGCATTGACTTCATTTGGCTCCTATGGAGTTACACCACCAAACATTTCATTTTGGGTTTAAAATTGAACACACTTGTCAAATTTTTTTTTCAATAGTTGTTTAATTAGGTTTTGTTTAGAAAAAAGTGGAATATTACATGTATGCTCTTCCATTTGTCCCCTATAGGGAACCCTTGGAATCAAAAGTGCCATTCCTATTACAAGTAGCCTAGTCCAAGGCTTAGAAAGAACGCTGTCTAAATCACTCCCCAAAAACTCATCAAAGTTTGGATGATCTTGAAAATGAACCTAAAGTATTTCTATTAGTCTTTTATTTCATGCAAACTTGGATTTTGAGGGGGACATCATTACCTCCCATGAGTTCTTTAGGGAAGCTTTAACCCAGGGTTTCACCTCCCGACATTGACTTCATTTGGCTCCTTTGAATTTACACATGGGACATATATATATTTGGAAATCACATTACAATAAGTGAACAATACGATGTAGTGGTTGTAAAAAGGACTAGACCTTTTTACAACTAATTTTTGTGCTTATCTTTTGCATTGTTTGACGTGAAAGTCATTATGCAATTGATTCCCCTAGAATGATCAAGACCTTGCTAGTTTAGTAAACCCCATTTTTACATACCCTTTCTAGGATTTGGACGATTATACTTAGTGTATTTTGGTCATTTTTGCTTGGTATGTTTTGAGGCTAAAACTTGTTTGTTTGTTCATAAACCATGTCAAAATAATGCATTTGAGTTGTGAAGGGAAGTGTTATGCTTCCCAAATCATGTCAAAATATTTTGAGCCTTTTAAGTCTTTTGAAACATAGCATTGATGACATCATTAGAGCATGATTATGCCATTAGGTTGCTCAATTTGTTTCAAGACTTGTTTACCATTGTATCAAAACAATTTGTTTCAAACCATTTTTAATATACCATTTAGACCTTTGTCTTGTGTCATCATGTTGTCCAATTTTGTCTAACTTGTTTAGTCAAATCCTAGTTTTTAACATTGAGTTTTCAATTAGCCTTGTTAAGTTTGGATCCAAACATTGATTGATTTCTATTTAAGCCTTAATTTGTGGGGATGATACACAAATCTTTCTCTTTTGGGTTCCATAACTTTGGTTAATTGATTACCTAAATTTGAAAACTATTGATGATTTATTTGTTTAAATGCCTATCCTCATCATTATTTGTGCCTTTATTTGGGAGAACACAACCTTTTTCAAAGAGCCCTTTTTCTTATGCCTTATGCCAACTGATCATGTTTATGTTTGATTCCATGTGCCAATTCTATGTCAAAGTTGTTTCCAAACTTATTATATTAAATCAAATCACATTAGCCTTTGTTTCAAATCTAGATTTTGACATCATTTGGCCAAAAGTCCTAGCATGCCTATTTGTTTGAACCTAGCTTTTGACTCCACATTTAGAAAAAAGACCTAGCAACTCAACTTTTCCCTTTCCTAGTTTAGACCTTGTTTGGAACACTTTGACCTAAACCTTTGACATGCTAGTTTTTATTCAGACACTTGACCTTTTATGTGTATGACATTTGACGTTAGACATTTGACATTAAGCTATTTTATGCTGAGTCTAAGCACAAATAATTCTGTAGATACAGCTCCAATTTCAAATTGCATTGGAGATATAGCTCCACCTTTTGACCAAGTTAGACCAAGCTTGAACCATTTATCCTTTAGACATAGTTTTTCAAAGTTTGTAGAACTCTAAGTCTTTTTTTTTGGAGCTTTCATCATTTACACTAATATGTCTTGCTACACTTATGGTGAAGTCACTTACAATCTAACTTATGATATAATGGTCACACAAAATGACTTTTATGGCTTTTGTCAAGACCCCAATGATGTTAATATGGTTTGTGAGACATATTTCTATCTACCTCATATTAATCATTCATGAGAACAAAATCATGAAACAACTTATGATCCAACTCGAGACTTTGATTGGTATGAAGACGCTTGTGAAGAGGACTTTGAAGGTTGTTTGGGATATAAATACATACCCTCTTTATGATAAATAATACATGGAACATAGTCAAGAACTAATTTATGATCCAACTCACGATTGGGATGATATGGTTTATGAGGAAGACTTGGATGCCTTTTCTTATGTAAGCAATCAAGTTTCATAATGTCCTTTTTCTATCTAATCATTGACTACCCCTAACCCTCCTTTGGATTGTATGAGTCATCAAGCTTAGCAATATCCAGATAATACCATTCACATACCAATACCTCATCCTTTGGTTTATGCAAGCAATCAGGTTCCATGATGCCAAACCATTTCTATACCAAGACCTCATCCTTTGGCTTGTGTGAGCAATCAAACTCCACAATGCCACTTCATCATTCTAAGATGTAGTCCTTTGGCTTGTGTGAGCAATCAAGCCCCATAGTTCCCTATTGTTACCATCTCAGGACTTTGTCCTTTGGATCATGTGATAAATCATGATCCCCAAGGCCCTACCATTATCCAACCATAAGTCATTCCTCATCCAGTACCAATCCCATCCAAACCTCAAATGATCAAATCATTTGAAGACCAAGCTATGTTCAAAACTACTATTTTCTAACTCATTGGAAACCAAGGCTAAGAGAACCAACCAATCTGATATGTTTGTGTTGAACCAACCACTTGTGATAAGTCAACCTATGATGAATTACCTATTTATCCTATACCAATTATTGAGGAGTCTCACTTGAATAAGCCTATCTTTTCTGAGTCACTTCTTAATGATTATAACTGAGTTGGGGAAAATCATTACCTCAACCATGTACCTATTTTTCAAGAGCCTCCTATTGACAAGCCATTATCTGAGGAGTTGTCTCTTGAAATATTTCCCATCCTAGAGGAGTCTCACTTTGACAAACTATTTTTTGTGGATCCCATCATGCCATTACAGGTTGTTACTTATCCAAAACCAAATATTCAATAAGACATTATTGTAATATAGTATCTATTAGATGAAGAATCATAATTAGAGTCAAGTTTTATTCTTGAATTGACATTAGATTTAACATCAGAATTAGAATCAACATCAATCTCTACATCAAATTCAAAGTTCCCTGGATTAGAATTAGATTCAAAAGAAGAACACATTGCTAGATGTTACAACATTAGTTACACATGCCTTATAGATTTATTTGAATACATTTTTGATCCTTCTACAATTTTTGAGGATGAGTACTTCAAATTCGACACAAGTTATCCTAGTATCTTCTATAAGGATTGTGCAGCCTCTCCTCATTCCATTACCATTCCACAAGTGATTACCATCAACCAAGATAGCCATATCATTAACATTCCATCTCCCACAAGCATCAATTGGGACTGACATAATCACACTTTATTAATTATATCCATGGTGACATAGCAGTTGAAAAAGAATAGGGAGGCCAAGACAACATTCATGTAGCAAAAAAATGCTCTCTTAGTGAAACCTTTTTGAACGTGTTAAGGGAAAATCCAAGTCAAAAGTCAACATTTCTTAGTGAAACCTTCTCAGAGGTGTTATAGGACAAGCAAGGCAACTTCATTGGTGAAAACCTATTTGAGGCACCAATATCTGAGCACAAAAGTTCTTCACTGCTTGATGAAGACAAAATCAAAGATCAAATCAAAATAACTTCCAATCTATAGCCTAATCAAATGATAGCTACTCTCAAGATCAAATAACAAAAAAAATTGGTGGTCCTATTGAGAGAATAAGTCTTCATCCCTGCCAAAACTAAAATTATGTTGAATTTGGCATCAACAACATTACATGTGATTGAACATCCTAATATTCACTTATTTCCCTATCATTCCACATTCCATTATCATCTACCATTCGATTTCAAAATCAAACCTACCATCCATTATTTGTCCTTATTTACCATCCATGACCACACTTTCCTTTGTAGAGGCTACAAAGATACCTTGTCTCGATGCTTGAAGGAATTATAATCAATGACCAAGGAAGATCACAAAATCATTCTTGATAACTAGATCTGCATCTATTTCTTGTTGGAGCAACTATTTAGATGAGGTGTAGGATAGTAATTAACATGATCAAGTATTTTATTTGTATCATTTGTTGATTAGGATTTACATCTTCCCATCAATAGGAATAATAGAATTAAAAACCACACCTAGGCCAAAAATATGTACCATACCGTTTCACATTGCCCTACCATTGCCATTGTTACATATCCATTTTCCATCCCTTCCATTTACCCCATCACTTGGGGGAAACCCTCTTACCATTTTATCTAGATCATCATTATCTATCAAAGACCATACCATCTGATCATTCCATTCCTATTTAGACCAAAGCCTATTTTTAGTCATCTTATTAAATCCTATTTTGATCTTGGTTACTTTGGTTCTTCTCATACTTTTTATGGGGTGATTCCAATCAAGTTTCAATAATCAATCCAATCCATGTTTACAATGATAGTCTATGAAAGTAGTGTGATAGTTGATCTAGCAAGATATCTTTCATCTTGTATCCATGTTTGTTTATGAGAGCTTGATTATAACTGCCTATGGGCAAATCAGTGTCTCACTACTCTTGCTACTAATTATAACCACCTATGGGAAAATTAGTATTATTGACCTATGTCATTATATCTTAGTTATAACTTCCTATGAGAAAAGTAGGGGAAACACTTGTTTATCATGCATTTTCACATCACCTTGTCATTACTATTTTCATTTGATTAGCCATTTACCAGATTAAGAACTTGTTGGAACCTAGTTGGTTTTTCCCCACCTTTTGTGTGGATGGAATTAATATGACTTGAGGTCATTTTAGGACTATGTGGGTCATGCTCAATTCAAGTTGAGGTCACTTCAGTCCCCCTTTCCATACGCTCTAACCATTTTGTGAGTAACCTAATCCAAACGCTCTCATCATTTTATGAGCATGTATCTTGTCATTCTCTAATGAGTTAAGATACCTCAAAATTCTAAAAACATTCATAATATTTCAAAATCTAAAAACATTTGTCCTATCTAAGCCTAGTCAGTTATCCTCGATCCACCTTACTAGGGCATTGTCATTGTTAGGATGCTTTCTTTTTCTTTTGTTTTTAGGATTTCTATTGGTTTATTTATTTCAAGTTTTTTTTTTTTCGCTTGCCTATTTGTTTACTTTCAGCATTATTGCCTTGAATCAGTCTATATGTGTTAATTGGGTGATTCTTTGAGCACATTATTCTTCAGTCCATCCATATTCATATATTAACACTATCATCATGGTTTTTATCATTGGTGCATTGTTTTTGAGTGTTTTTTGGATTGAGAGTTAGTCCTAATGCATATTTTGGCCAAGTATTCATGGTGTTCTATCATGAAACCTACCATCACATGCTATATAAAAAATTAGCTTCAAAAAGGTCTATAATCAATGGAGTTGTAGAAGTTTCTCCTTGGCACCTTGGTAAATCCTTTCATCCCACCCTTGATCAAATTAACCCAATGGCCATTCCAGTTATATCATTGTCAATCAGGATGAGCATCTCTTCATTGATAATTAAAATTAAATCATTCACATTGATCAATCTTATTCGTCTATTCATCTCTTTCATCACTTTGCACCCACTCATCTTTAATATATATTCCAAATTATATCCTTGATTTATGATTGCTAATCATCCCTAACTAGGGTACAATCATCTTTAGTCAATCTAGGTCCTCTTAATGATTATAACTGCCTATGGGAAAATCATTATTTTGACTCTTACTCCTGATTATAACTACCTTTGGGAAAATTAGTAACTTTTTTACATCAATGTATGCAAGCATTTTATTATTTGGATTAATTTCAACCATGGGATAATTCCACTTTTATTCTTGTTTCTTTTCGAGGGACCATCCATCAACAAATGTGATGGCCACTCCCTCAAGGGGGAATCATCATAGGTTTTACAAAAACCATTTAGAGTTTTTTTCTTCAACCATCATCTTCTTTTTGGCATACAATCCATTTCTCATTCTTTGATAAGACATTGCTTTGCCTACAGGTTGCAATGATTTTTCAAATAGGGGCAAACTATAGACATCTAAAATTAGCCATCGATAACCTCAAATCAAGCTTTTGACCAATCCCAAAATGCACAATTTGGCCTAAAAACACTAAAAAATATTAAATGATGTGAAACTGACATATTCAAATGTTAATTTTGGCTAGGGTATCCCTAAATTGGGTAATTCAATTTATAAGCCAACTAACTTTGATCAATTCACTTTGAGTCAAAATGCCAAATTTGCACCTACATGCTCTAGACTACTCTTTCCTATCAAATATTTTGCATAAGACTTGTGCCTTTATTATTTGTTTTTGGCAACATTCTAAATGGGAATATTCATCCAACACATCTGACATGGACTTCTAATTCAAATCTAGATAAATTTAGGACCAATAACAAGGCATTCTAATCAAATTGAGTAATTTGTGCACAAAGTACTTAATCATGTTTAAATAACTAATTAACCCAAAGCAAGGCCTAATCAATAATTTGATGGAGACTTGTTGAAAACTTATTTTGGAAATAAATACTAAATATCTACATCATCAAGTGACCTAATTTCTTGGGAAGACATCCCAAGGCCATAAATGCCACAAATATCAGGATTTATGACATCCGTGCCTCATCAATGCCTTCCATGATGCCCTCCATGCCTCTTAATTTCCCATTCTTCCAATTCCATGATGAGGATAATTACAAACTTAATTCCAAAAATTGAATTAATTCTCAACCATATATCTCAATCTTGAGATGGATGGTTGAGGTTGATTCTGATCAAATCCAAAAATCTATAAATAGGAGGCCTCACAACATTTCTAAGCTTAATTAGTGCAAAGTTATAATGTAGGATTGGTTCTAAAAAGCTTTAATCAAGTAGTGTTATAATGCCAAATTAATTCCAAGCCAAGCCAAGCCACAAGCCAAAGGTGCCAAGGAGAGATGGAGGTTGTCAAGCTTCAATTGCCAAGGACTTCATGAACACAATCTGAGCAAGCCACCATAACAAGCATTTTGGAGCATCCAAGGAAGGTAAAATAGTTTTATTTTGCATTTTAGTTGTGTGTTTCATTCATGATTGTTAACTAGGCTCTCCCTAGTGTTTAGGCCTAGATATGTTATGTTATTAGTGTGTTTATTTCACTTTGTTTTCATTTTAGAACTAACACAATACTAACCATCCTCTCTTGAGTTGAATTCTTAGATCACACATAGAGCCTATCAATGTCGATGAAGATCTGAACCACATATATAACATTACTTCAAGGAATGATGAGCTAATAGATCCCACTCTAGATGGTGTTATTTGATGGTTAGACACTCAGTCTCTTTATGATACTACAATAAATTCTTGTTATTATTGGGCACGTGGTGACTATAACCTTACTAGATGAGTGTGTAGTACCAGCAATAGTCAGGAGAATGTCCTGCACCCATTTAATAAACATCACAAGTTTTTTTTGTCTTATCAGACTAGAAATGAGAGGACCACTGGTAGCCCCACCATTGGAAATATTAGATGAAGCTCCATGCTTTCATGGAAAAATAGAGGTACGTGACTTCATACAATGCCTTGAAACATTATATGACACTGAAAGTGATCATATGAGATCATTAATGCATCTTTTTTATTGGACTACCATATGGTTGTGGCATACCCATCATCAATGAATCCTTTATTGGGATCAAGTATGTTATATTTTTCATCACCGATTCCACCATGATAACAAGGTTAGGGATTGATTAGTTATAGTGGCATATAAGCACCAAAACCTCACATTGAAGCCTATGAGACAATGTGAAGGGATGAAATGACATACTTACTAGAGTAATTATGGGTCCATGCATTTTATGGGATGTTCCACACATGGGTAGAGGCATGGTATGTTATTGAAGAGTGACACATGGGTACCAGGTTCTGGTATCTCTTAAAGGAGAGCATGAAGTTGGCACTATCCTATTCTTCACCAAATATGAATTTATGCCTCACTCTCCAAGCCATGTGTGAAACGGTTGTAGGTGACCCAAGTCCCCTAGAAGACTATTTGAGGAGCATTCATCATGACCCTGAGGAGGCCCTGTACCTCTTCAATGAATCATCATCATAAGTTTCCATGCCATCACTAGTCCTTGATCATGAAGGGTACAAAGAAATATGTCTAGGCAAACATAAACTAGTGTTTCACATGGAATAAGGTGAAGGATCCAAATCACATGACCCTTTATCAACCCATTTTGATGTTCCTATGCTCTATAGTGCAAGATATGTAAATAATACCATAGCCAATATAGGCAACCCTTACAATGGGCTCATTCAAAATATTTAACACATATTGGCATGGAGCAAGAACTAAAGATGGTTACGATAGGAAATTACTAGACTAAAATGGAAATTTCAAAAATATTTGAGTTGCTAAAAGAGTATCAAGATGTTTTTCAAAAAAACTATAGTGAAATTAAGGGATTCCACCCATCCTTAGGAAAAATGCATATCAAGCTAGTTGAAGGTGGTCAACCAGTTAGAAAATGGCCATATAGAATGAATCCCAATCTAGGGACATGAGTCAAAGAGGAAATTGATAACATGATATGCACTAGATTAATCACCTCTATTGATGAATCTGAATGGGTTAGTCCCATGGTGATTAGTATCAAGAAGGATGGTTGCATCCATATTTGCATGGACTACTGAGTGCTTTGCATCTTGTGTCATTGATCCCTTCCTTATACCATTCATGGAGGATATTATTGAAGGTGTTATTGAATGTGAGGTATATACCTTCACAAATGGATTTTTATAATACAACCAAGTCTAGATAGTTGAAGAAGACCAACCCAAGATAATGTTTTCCACTGAATGGGGATCTTTTGCACACATTATCATGCCTTTTTGGTTAAATAATGCCCCAATGGTCTTTTCACAAATAGTAGTTGAATATTTTAAGGATTTAATCCATAAGTCTCTTCAAGTTTACTTAGATAATTGGATAGTTTATGGTTTGATTAAGGAGCATTGTTCTAACCTGAGGCTTATGCTTGAGCACTATCAGGTTTTATAGATATCTTTAAACTTGAATAAATTCCTATTTACTACACATTTTGGTGTGTTACTAGGACATATTATATGTAAGGAAGGACTTATAGTAAACCCGATGAAAGTGTATGTTATTCTTAGCCTCCTAGTGCCTAAATATCAACACAAACTATGTGCCTTTCTTGGTCATATTGGTTACTATAAAAACTTTATTTGTGGATATGAAAATATTGTCACATCCCTTAAAGAAATTATAAAGCATAATGAAGATTTCATATGGATGACTTATTTAAAAGAAGATTTTGAAGAACTAAAGGATAAACTAATCACTACTCCTATCCTTTAGTTTATGGATTAGACAAAACCATTCCACATCCATGTTGATGCATCTAGAATGGTCGTTGATGCAATCCTTACACAACCAGGTGAAGGTCATTTGGACCATCCAATCTACTTTTTTATTAGAAATCTCACTCCAATTGAAAGGAATTATACCACTACAGAGTGTGAAATATTGTCGATGGTCTATGCTCTACAGAAAATACTTATTATCCACTCCCTTTATTTTCTATATAGATCATGAGGATTTGAAGTACCATGTCAATAAACCTTTACTGCATGGATGGATCTATTGCTAGATAGTGTTGTTCTAAGAGGTCCAATTTTATGTCATGGTGAAACCTAGGAAAGCCAATTATGGACTTGAGCACTTGTCCCAAATTGAGCCTAGAGAACCCCCACATGACATTAAATATGAGTTACCTGATGCTTAACTATTCTATGTCACCTATGTGCCAAAGGAGCTTAAACATATTATTGCTTTTTTGACCTCTAGCTCAATGCATGATTGTCTCACTTCCTAGGCCAAGAAACAACTCACAGTCTGCATTGCACCATTTTAACTTATAGGAGGAGATATTTATAAATTTGGCCATGATGAGATTCTTTAGTGTTATGTTATTTAGCATGAGTGTCCCAAAGTACTACAAGAAGTTTATGAAGGAATTATGGGAGGACACTATGATAGAGAGGATATTATGTGTAAGGTTCTATTAGCTATATTATGGTGGCCTACTCTCTTTAAATATGCTAAAGCATATGTTAGGTAGTGTGATATGTGTCAATGCATGGGAAAACCTAACCACAAAGATGCCATGCCTTTACAACCAATACTTTCTCAATAACCATTTAAGAAATGGGCCATTTATTTTTTTGTCCCCATCACTCTAACTGGATGATGAAAAAATTCTTGGTACATTATCATCACAACTAACTATCTCACATGTTGGGTTGAAGCTGCACCAACAAAATATTGTACTATTTCCATTACTATGCACTTTATCTAGAAAAATATCATCACTAGATTTGGATGCCCACTAAGTTTCTCTAGTGATCACGATACCCATTTCCTAAATGACACAATTCATATCTTGATGAATGAGTTCATGATTACACACCACACAACAATGTCATACCATCCTCAAGCCAATAGAGCTACCGAGGCCTTCAACAAAATCCTAGGCACCACTTTGACAAAGATTTGTAATATTAGTCGACCTAATTAGGATGATAGGGTGTCTATAGTAATATGGGATTTTTGAATAACCTACAAATGCCTAAATAATATCACACCCTTTAGTTTGGTGTATGGCAAGGAGGCACTCCTACTAGTTGAATTTTTGGTACCATCTCTACATATAACATGCATAGGATAATTGGATGAAGAGGCATCCTTGAAAGCATGCTTAGATGATTTGTTAAAACTTGATGAAGCTCAATTCCTAACTCATTGGAGTTAGGATGTATAAAAATGCAAAGAGAAGGCATGGCAGGATCGACACTTAATTCATAAAATGTTTACTCTAGGTATGAAAGTCCTACTATAGACTCCAAGTTTGTGCACCATCCTATACAAATTCAAATTCACTGGGATGGTCCTTTAATCTTTCATAGCATTTGACCTACTAGAGCATGTTAATTACAAAGGTTGGACATCCAATTCATTCCTAGTCTTTATAATAAAAGTTGGCTCTGGCCGTATTTCACTTTTGAATAGTTGAAGTATTGTAAATCAATAAGGATTTTTCCATTAGTTTAGGATTTATTATTTTCAATAAAAGTGTTGCCTTTATTGTGTGCAAAAATTTATTAATGTAATTTTTGTTAATATATATTTTTTCATTTCATGGAGGACCATGACTCATTTTAGTGTGCTGTAGAAATAAATTAAAAATATTGACTTGAATTAGGCACACAGATTGCATAGGTGCATAAAGTATCTAGGCACATAAAGTTATCAAGGCACAAGAAACCTAGTCACGCAAAGTTTTCAAGGCATGTAAGTTATTTAAGGAATGCAAACTACAAATACTAAGAATAGGGTGTTCCTTCCATTAGTTTGAATTTTCAAAGACAACTGTCTTCCACAATAAGGAAAGCATGTGACACAACTATCATCCACTCTGAAGGAAGGCACAAGATGGGATGTGCCATTAATGCAAAAAGAATAGTTATGGTAAGAAGGGTGCCAATGATGAGACTTGATAATACCATTAAATTAATTAATTAACAAAAGTTAGGATCAAATCATAGTGGTCATTAAATATCTACATTAAGATATGAAGTGATGGGTGAAATAAAGGTATTAATGATGGTGAACCTCCCCTTGAGCCTATAAATAATCAAGTTAAACTCTTTTGACATTTTACCTTTGTGAGTATTTGAGATTAATAGAGATAAGAATAATTGAATATTAGAGTCAATAAAAGTGAATCCAGAGCCAAGCAAAATGAATTCATTTCCACATTAACCTATAGAGGGCATTGCAAAATTATAGACAGGTATTGCAAGTTTTGTTACATGAAAGAAACATAAGGGTAATGTAAAAAGTTATAGGTAGAAGGTTTCATAAATCTACCATTAGAGGAAATTCAAGATTGAAAATATGAATTAGTTAGCTACAACTACATATTCATTTGGGAATATTGGACATCTATGCATCAACCTTCAGGCACCTTGGAGGGTGATACAACCTTAAAAAAGGTCCAAAGAACTAAACTACCTATGATATCAAAGGAAGAAGAGGTACATGCAAACATTATTATTATTAGGGAAGGGACTCCAGAAGAACAATTTTAGTTCATGAAGGAAGAAACAAGCATGACATAAAAAGCGAAGAAGGCTTAATCATCCTTGATAAAGAAGGCTCTATCATCCTCTCCCTCACCTCTATTAATTGAGGAAATTCAGTATCTAGAATCAATTTTGTATGCCAAAAATTAAGTCTCCAAAGTTTCCACTTGCACAATCTTCAATTATAATCATCATCAACCTAAAAATGAGGTTGAACTCTAGAATGACTATTGGGTCAAGTGCCAGAACACCAAGAACTAGTTGGTGTTTGATCTTAAGATCTTTAATCATTTGGATGCCATGGGGTTGTTCCAAATATTCAATTTACCATACTTTGGAAAATCCATAGAGGAAGTTCAATTCCTTCTCTCACACATCCATGAGGACTATATTTACTTCATCAAGTGCAGTATGAAGATCATGCCTGAGAGAATCAACAAGGTCACAAGATTGCAGTACTCAAGGTTGAGTGTGATTAAAGACTTGGTAGACACTAAAGAGATCCAAAGGATTTCCATGACCTCATGTAATAGAATTAGGGATACACCATATACATCAATAACCTATAGGATATGCCCCCCTAGGTTCTGGTGGAGATCATTATGACCAAGATCAATAGAACTGATCATTGAAAAAGGGTCGACATGATGCACCTCCATATTTCCCACCAAGTCACTCAAGGAATAAAATACAACTAGGCTATGTATTTTACCCAAAATATCATTGAGGAATTGGAGAAGACCCATCAGATGCCTAAGTACAATTTTTCATGGGGGGTATTATTTCTCTTAATGGTTTTTGATGAAATCAATGTGCTATATTATAGCTTGGGAGTATTGAAGTGTGTATACTCTCCCATGCACAAGCCTCCTATTAAACACTACAAGGAATTTACATGCCCTCAACACATCACCCCCTTATAAAAAATCAAGATGAGGTATTGGTTTGATGGGATGAAGGCAACATCTGGAATGAGTGGTGTATCTCAAAGGACTTGCCCCCTTTTACTACCTACCAAGTCTAGTTTTCTATGAAGTAACACTTCTCCCTTACATTAGAATGAACCCTTTTGAAGATATCTCTACATGGCTAAAGTTACCATACACCTTATTAGTGTGGTACTTTATAGACTCCATGAACTAGATATATGATGCGCATCTTATTATCTTAGGGGTTAAGAAGCTTGATATGGAGATTCATACTCTTTGAAATATGTACATCTATCTAGGAAAGAAGTCTTATCAAGAGAAGAGGGAAATATACTTGATAGATATCAAGGTAAAGTAGATAATGGTGGATAAACAAGAGCACCATTTGTTCTACATACTATAGCCCCAAATAATCCCCAGGGCAGAGACCCTAAAGAGAAGCTTTTGAAAGCATCCCCATTGAAAAATAAGTAGCTAGACCTTGGTGCCAACACAAGTGGAAAATAAGCTCCACATAAGTGGTATAATACTACCTAAAACCCTCAAATTAGCCCCACACCTCTGCATCCATCTCAACCTCACCTTTCTCCATCTCTACCATGCCCTTCTCCAGTACACCCTTCTTCTCCTTAACCTTTTCCACCCAAATATCCACCACCTATAGTCCCTCCACCTCCACCTTCTCCTCCAACTCTACCTCCTCCCCCTAAGGTTACTACAAAACCATCTCTTCCAAAAAAATCTACTTCAAGATCTACCCAGTAGCAAACCAATAGGCAAACACCCTAGCAAGACATTCTTGAAGTATAGATTCATAGCTTAGATTATGACTCTAAGAAGACTCCCTCACTAGCACAAGAGGAGAAAGTCCACTCTGACAACTTGTTGTTTGATGTTGAAACACTCTATGGTGAAGAGGATGGTGAGGAAGAAGAGAGTAAAAGGGGTCATAGAATAAATAATTGCCAAGGTGATTGAGGCATTGTTATATTGGGATAATGTTAATAAGGAGATTGAGTATATGGGACCCATGTTTTTAATAAAATCCACTATCATGACTTAGTCTGGGATAGACTAAGATCTTAGCATGGGGTGATGTTGGCCCTAAATTTTGGTTAAGTATTATCCATTTTAGTGCGGAATCAACATGATGTGGAAGGACCATGATGTAGAAGGACCATGGTATAGAAGGACCATGGCACAAAAGGACCATGGTGTGGAACTTGATAGGCATAGAAACATCATGGTGTGGAATGTACAAGGTGAAAGATGATGAAAGTGTAGATGGACTAGCATGAGAGGACCTAATCAAAGAAAAATTAGGCACGAGGAACCCAAGGACTTAGGACTCAAAACTGAAGCAGAAGACTAGGAGAGAATGTGGGAAGCAAGAATAGTTAAGTTAATTATTCATATAGGACACCAAAACCTTATTGTAGGAAGTTTTTCATTGGCCCACAAGGAGAGTAACACAAGTCAATCTGGATATAGAATAGAACATGGATATAGGGGGTGCAAAGGCCCAGATCCTTAGGAGAAGAGTTTTTTAAACACCATGACTCCTAATCTATTGAGAGTTTATTGGATAATTACTCAAGTCATTAATTATTAACACTTGGTCAGGGATAAATACATATAAATGCTCATGTTGTAAAGGACTACGATGAGGATGATGAATGGATGTATTGTTAATGTGATGGTTAAGCTTAATAAATGAATTTATATGTTTTATCAAACTTCTTATGTTTATGATGAATTATTTTGTGTGAGTTAAAATGAATTTTGGCACATATTCTCTTTTATAAGAAGTAACTCTAAAATTTCAATGTTGTTATCTATGTAATCATGGTAGTATAACTTAGAACTCCAAGGATTGTAATAGTCTATATTTTCATCTATGGAATATATAACTGAATACATGTTTGGCATAAATAATATAACTAAGTATTACTATACAATAAAAACCCATGGGAACCGGTTTTAAGCTGTGCACTTTGGGTGAGTGCACAAGACCTCAATATTACGTAAAAGGGCCAATGCACTAGCTCGTTGGGCTAGACTTCAGTGTCAATGTTGTATTTATAATAGAAAACCCAAACAAAAATATTTACCATAAAGAATAATTTCAATTGAACCAAAAATATTTTTTAAAAAAATGGAGATCTAACATAATAGACTTCTAATTATCTTAGACTAAATAACCAAACAAAATGTACCTAAAATATTGTATAGGTGTTGGACCCCAAATTTTGGCTAAGCATTTTGATATTTTAGTGTGGAACTGATACAACATGAGATGAGCTTAGTGTGGAATACTATCGTGCAAAACTAAAATGATGTAGAAGCATTGTGGTGTGGATCCTTCAAGGCATGAACACACAAAGGTGTGGAAGCACCAGTGCAAGAGGACCCAATCAAAGGAGAATTTAATCATGAGGAACCCAAGAGAATAGGCTTTATAATAATATCAAAAGACTTGGGGAGTGCATGATAAGTGGGATATAGTTAAGGATCAATTACTGAGGGTCACCCAGACCTTATCCGTCAAAATTTTACATTAGCCCACAAGGAAATAAACATATGGTAGTAAGGATATAGCATAGAGAGAATATATATGGGGTGCAAAAGCCTAAGTCCTTAGGAGAATTTAGTTGATAGAATGCTATGACTCTCAGTTTGTAGAGAGTTCATTGGTTAATTACTCCTATCATTATTGTTGTAAATACTTGATCAGGGATAAACAAGTATAAATACCCTTATTGTAAATCACTTGAGGATATATATATATATATATATATATATATATATATATATATATATATATATATATATATATATATATATATATATATATATAAAATCATCCTCACAGTTCTTTATAATAGGGGTATTTATAACACTTTGTTAAAGCTTAATATATGAGTTGCAGATATTATAACCATTCTTGTGTTCATGCTCAGTTAAATGGATAGTTATGTATCTATTATAGGTTGAGTTGAGCATTTTGGTGATTGGAACTTCGTATGAAATCTATACAAATATTTTATTTTTCTAAATAATAATCTCAAAACTTCATGGCACTTTATTGTGTGATTATGGTGGTTAAACATAGTGACACTAGGATTAAAGTAGTTTATCTTTTTCTCTATGTAATATCTAATTAAATATATGTTTAACCTTGGAAATATAACTAATTTAATGTTACTACCAACATAACCTATAGGAATCAGTCTCTAGATGCACACTTTGGGTTAGTGTGCAAGACCACAATCTTGCATGAAAGGGCCAACGTGCTAGCTTGTTGGGATACACTTTAGTGTCAAAGTTATCTTAAGAATAAAATCCAAACATTTTGGTTATGTTACCAAGACCCATATAAATTACTGCATATTCATGGAAGATGTTTGAGAATATCACCCTTAATAGTATTGAGCAATAGATTACTAGAGTTGAAGATAATTTTGTAGTTCCCTACCTTGAACCAGGAGCTTTTAGATGATAGTGGGTAGAATAGAATCTCTATAGTGCATTCTATGAAACTTTATTTTTTGAGATCCCAGTTCATTTTCACACTTGGCTATCTGCATATGCTCAAGGATGATCATGAAACCTTGGGAGAAGATAGTCTTGGAAATTATATCAACAGAGAACTTTAGCATGACTTAAAACCCTATGGATGTGAACTATCAACATTTGATGAAAAGGAGTATTAAATAGCTACATCATAGAGTATGTTGTAATGACCTATTTATGTCCTAAAGATGTCAAGTTCTATTTCCTTAGATAACCGTGTGGCCATTACAATAGAGATTTATCTTTAAAAATCAATAAATTATTTATTGACTATGGACTTGAGACTATGAAAATGGAGAGCTAAATCTTTTTTTTACATGAGCTATACATTTGGAATGGGAGTAGGGAAGAGTTGATAAAAGTTTATGGATTTAGAATGGTATCTAGTCAACAAGTATTACAGAAGCATAAATATGATGAAGCTCAATAGAGGATTATAGGAGTAAGCGGTGTAGGAAGAGACCAAGAGAACTCAGGAAGTGTTGTTAGGATCTGTAGGGAAATAGGAACACACAAAGAGGACCCCATCACTTTCAAACTATGATTCATGCCACTTTTATAATATAAAGGATAAACTAGTTAGATGGTGGACACTGAAGAATCAAGTCAAAACCAATCAGGCTCCCCAACCATTATGGGTGCTTATGCTTTTGAATAAGATGACATATATACATAGTTCATTTTATTGGGCCATATAAAAAATATGTGGAGGTCTTGAGATAAATCAGATTCACAATGGTGGTGAATCAATTTGGAAGGCATATCATTACATAGGAGAATCATGTGATGCCACATGATGAATCATACAAGGCCTATCAGGTTTATCACAAGGCTACAAATAGAGGATGGTAAACAGAGCCAAAAAAATAAATAAATATAGATGAATGATGACAGAGTGCCAAAAAATAATGGTAAGATGTAAGATAATACTAGCATAACATAGGTGAATGCTAACATTATGTAGATAAATGCATAGTGGCATGCTATATATGTTTGCCATTGATGCCTAGATAATATGTAGATAACATAGATAAATATCAACATAATTCAGATGGGCGTCTACATAGTATAACCTAGGTACACATTGGCATCATGCAAGTACTCAATGGTATGGTGTGTGTGATTATTAGCATCTTACAAATGAATGCCTATGTAACCCAAATGAACACCAGCATAGTATGGGTGGACACTGGAACTATGTAGAGAAGCATCTATGCAATATTGGTACTCATTTACATCATGCCAACATTTGCCTACATAGTGTTAGTGTTCATCTACATCATGCCCTTAATCATTCATCAGTGGGGTGTAGGCAAATGTTATCATGTTGTGGATGCATGCCTGTATAGTTTGGGCAAACACTGTTATGATGTAGGCAAGCACCAAAATCACATAAACACCCATCTACATGGTGCCAACATCTTCTTATAATGTGTCGATGTTTATCTAAGTTACACAGACATTCATTTATAAGATGTTAATGATAATCCATATCATGTTATCAAGTGTTTACATGTACTAGAAAGTGTCCATATGCATGTGTGATGTTTATGCAATCCATTTGGTCATGCCACAAGTACCTCTGATGGATGCTTGTATCATGTAGATGTTCACCCATAATGAGCTAAACACCTATAAAAGTGACAAATGTACCTCATTTTGTATTTTTTACCATTTTTTTCTCTCCTTCCATGGTTAAATTTTTTTTACTCTTTTATTTAACTTATAAAACCCTATTTTCATCCATGGCTTCCATTTCTCATACCTCTTCCACCATCAGTGTAATCATAGGCACATAGGTAACCAGAAACGCCAAACTCACTTTCTGGAATTTGATGGCACCATTATCTAAAGGCTTCTGTAGTAACAAGAAACATACAACGATTGGGTGGAGCCTTATAAGTTCAATAACATTATCTACATGCCCTATTATGATAAATATCTTCCTTTGATAAATGTTTTCTTGCAAATATTCAATACTACTTCCTCCATGTTTCACATCACCTTGGCTTCCCAAATTTTTTTGTTTAGAATTTGTCTAAAGGATATTTAAAGAGTGACAGGTCTATCTTAAAAAGATGGGGACCTGGTCACCACAAAGGCCTTGCTAAGCAATGAGGAAAAAAAATATTTGGAGTACCATTACTCACTATAGGTGGATGGTATGTATTGTAAAATTGATAATTGGTCATTTTTGACTAGTTTTACTTCTGCTAATTTTAACTTGTTAATTTTTGTTACAGATCATCAATGCCATGATAAAATGGGGCTTTGAATTAAATGTGTTAAAAATACTTTTTTGATGGGAATGCTTAAAATTTTCCAAGAAAGAATTATTTTACAGGGTAGACCATCCAATATTCCATTATGGGCTCTGGTTTCTATTATTCGTAGTCTGGGCACTCAACCGTTAGACTAGTGCACTTTTATTTCCAATAAAATTAAAGATGATTTGAAATTTTCTCTATGCAATGAACATACTTAGTTTTCCTATTGTAATTATATCACTACATTATACTACAAACCAATTTTGTATTTGCAGGAATTGTTTGTTCCTTTTGTTCTCAATCCTACAGGTTTGTCAACACACTCTCCCTTGAAGCATATGAGGTTAGTCGAAGTTTTTTTTTGAGATTGTTTGAGATTTATACAATATTTATTTCAAATAATTATATAAATATTGATCTAGTAAATTTAAATAAAATATATATTTTTCTTGTAATAATTTTTATATGAAACAATTGCTAGAAGAAACACAAAAACCAAGGGACATCAACCTCTAGAGGCCATAATAGAAACAAACATGGAGGAGGATGCAAAATTGACTCCATAGATGCATGAGCAACAATTGATAAGAAAAAATGAATGTAGAGTTTGATTACACCTCAAACATAGCCCTCCACTCATGTTACTGGTATAGCTTCATAAACTAGCTTTGCTTTGATTGAATACTCTTTTATCATTGTAATATTTTAACTCTATTATATATAGCAATGCCCACACAATCTATATTACAAATATTAAGGGGTCTGGTAGAGCTTTGAGATTCCCCCAGTAACATCAACATCAACAACAACAATAATAGAAATAGAAACAACCACAATAACAATAGTAAGGTGCACTAAAAAATAAACTTTTTTAAAATTCTAATATTATATTAGATTTTTTAATTGGTCATTTCAGTGATTTGAATTCCCATTTGTAGGTCATTCTTCTCAATGGAAAAAATTCTTGCCACCACCACCACCACCACCCCATCATGGCCCTATAAATACTAATATTTAGAAATGTTTATTTATCTAGGCTTAGATCAGTGGCACAGTTTAGGTCTTAATGTTACAGTTTCCAAACTTTTTCTTGGTGGTCTAACTAGTGCAATGAAAAACACAATTATTCATAATATTTATCTAGATGAAGAGTATTTGGGCATTGATATTGGCACACCCATGGTTTTTTTAACCTACATGATATGATAGAGGTATTTCAGCCCAAAGATCCTTCATAGTGACCTCATACACCCAATTCTCCACCTAGTGGCACTGAAGGCAGTCTTGTGTAGGAGATTCCCTACATAGATAACCAGTGTACTTTTTTTTCATATTTATAATTTATTGGTAAAAAATACTGAAGCTTATGTTAATGATTTTATTATTCCAAACCTTGATGAATTGATAACTTGGGAGCATCGGGAAAAAGTATTAATTCAAGAAATAAATGCTCATTTTCACAACCACAGATAATAAAATCAATTGTACACAATAATGGAGCATCAACCAACAAAAATTGATGTTTTATTCAACCAAGTAGTTTCAGGAAGTGTTGTGGTGAATAATATATTTAATGATGATGTTATTGATATCATGTTTAACAAGTTTGAGAACTTGAATGTAGAATCCCAATCATACTATGACAAATGGGCAAAAAATAAAAGCCTTGTGGATCTTGTGAATGTGGAAAAAGAAAAATATGCGGTAAGTTTTTTTCTGGTTTTTTAAATTAAAATTTATTTTGAAACATTTAACTAATTACTTTTTTTATCATTTGCAGTCAAAATATACAAATTTGAATAAACAAGTTGTTGTCCTTGACATGCATCTAAAGAATTCACTCAAAATTATTTATGTAGAAATTTATTTCAAGGAGAAACTTGTTTTATTGAATAAGCAAAATAATACATTAAGTAAATAATTTGAAAAAATAGCTTGGATCTTGATGTTTTGTTTAAAAAGAAAGCTGAAGTAAACCAATCATTACTTTCAGTGGGAGCTATTATAAAATAATGAACAACTCTTACCAATATCCATTTTTTAGCAAAATATCTTTAAGAATTTAGGATCATGATCTTCATAGACAACACAACCACTACCAGTACCGTCCAGCAAGTAGTGGAAAGACAAAGTGATCCACAATGATTATGAGACTTTAGCATTGTTTTGTAATTTCTTCGATACTGTTGTTTTGTAATTTCTTACATATTCTTGTTGTGTAATTAATGGAAATTGAGTTTTGAGATCAAAGCCTCAAATTTTTTTATGCTTATGTTATGTAATTATTGAAAACCTATGTTTTATAATATTTAAAATATATTTTATAATTATGGATTCCTTATTCATAATAGGTTATGATTTGTAATAATTTACTACAATGTTCAATTGATTTAATTTATAGTAAATTTGGTTTCAAATCTATTAAAATATTGTTTACCATTTCATTTTATTAAATAATGTAAATTTAATTTAAAAGGTCAAACAATCATAAAATAGAATGTTGAATATGTACTATTTTTTGCAACTCGTAGTCTAAAAAATGCTAAAGAATACTATTGCAGAAGGCTGAAGATAAGATCATATCAATTAAGCATTTCATAATAAACTTGACTCAAATTGAATCAATTAATAATTTTATAAATATTTTTCAATAGTTTTCATATACATATTACAATGTTACAAACTAACACTCAGGTATCTCAAAAAACCCTTTGGTAACCCATGCTTCATCATTGACATTTGTATGTCCTATCTCACTGGCATTTTTAGTTTCACTATATTATTTTATAGTTTTATTCGTGACACCTCTTCTTTTAGTTAAATTAATCCAAATTTAAATTGATCTATCATATGGAAACACATCCACTTCATAACCTAAAACATACAAATTTAAACATGTCTCAAGATTTTTATCCAATCTATTTCAAAGCCTTGATTTAACAAAAAATAGTGCACTAAATACCCTTTCACCTTCTATGGACCCCAAAATCATCGATTGACACAATTCATATAATAAAAATTATTCATTGATTTCATCCTATAGAACATTGTTGTGATATAATTTATTTAATAGCCTAGTAATAGAACCTGTTTCTATTGGTTCAGTTAACAATCGACATTGTTCAACCATTGTAATTCCAAAAGGGATTGATTATTTTTTAGTAAATTATTTTGGAAAATACCCTTAAATTCCTCTCCATTTATTTCCATAGACTTACTAAAATGTTTGATGAGAGTACCCATGTATTTGATAAATAAATTACTTGTTCTTTCTTCACCATCTACACTATTCCAAAATATAGGATTCACCACCCCCATGGCTTGAAGCAACTCATCCCTTTGAAAATGATCTTGAATTTCAGAAAATAAGCTTTTTTAAATGTCTCTCAATTTTATTCATGTGTCACATATGACATTATCATATAGAACCCTTGTTATAGGTACTACTTTAAATTCTGATCCAACTACATTAATTCATCTTTGGAGAGTGTGTAATGGTATTTCCTTTCCATTAAAAAATTACAAAGATAATCTTGAATATTGAATTTCAAATAATTTTGAGGGTCCTTTACATTTTTTAAAGTTTCCCAACTCTCAAATATTGCTCCCTTAAAACTTTCATTCAATTATTATAATATATTAAGTGATAGATAAAACTATTTCCTCAACCATATGAAGTAAACAATATATATTGATCTATCTTGTGCATGTTTCATCAAATAATGCATTTTTATCAACATGGTTAGAATACCACATAATGTTAGCAAAGTTTTGAAATATGTCAAGCATTTCAATAAATATTTTGCCTTGTCAACCTCCATCCTATACTTCAACATAAAACCAGCCAATGACTGATATTCTTAAAATATTCTACATGTAAGCTCATACATTGAAATCCATCTAGTATCTAAATATTTTAATAGTTTTTTTAATTAGTCACTCTAATTGTAAATTTATGAAACTCTAAAAACTTTTTTAGATTGGGTGACATATATGCATGTAAATTACAGATAAGCTCCTCCACTTTTGCAACATTTTTTAATGTGCTTACAATTTTGTAAGTAAGATTTAGTTTATGTGCCATGCAATGGATTGGAGTCATATATTGGGAAATTGATGTTTACAAGTGAACACAAAAACCTATTTTATTCCCCTACATTACTGATGCACCATTTGTACCAACACACACCAACTTAATACCTATATCTTGGTAACTCATTCTAGTAATATCCATCAAATTAGAAATTACCAATTTGCAAAGGTTTTCAACATTACAATTTTTAGTCATTTTATGTAAAGATAAAATGTGAGGTTCACTTCAATGATTCTAAAATGTATATACATTCATGCATACCCATTGTGTGTTTTCAACCATTGTTACCTCATCAATGAATAGTGATATAAACCTTGTTGATTTTAATTTTTCTTTCAAATCCTCCTTTTCAATCATTGTGAGGTATTTTTCCATCTCCCAAGCTCTAGTATCATACCAATGTGAATGTGGAATGTTATGCAATCCAATAAGATGAAATAAAATCATGTATTCTAAAAAATTAGAGATTGGTATTCCTCTTTTTAGAATGTGATATAAAGTTGAAAATTATATATTTTTGGAAAGCAAATTAGACTAAGCAACCTTTTCGAATTGATCTTTAATTGTACTTCCTTTCTCAATGAGGTGTCATTGATGTTTATGATGATTATGATACTCTATTACATAATATTGATGCATGCACTCTTTTTCATTTTTCCATCTCACTATTTTTTTGATATTTCCATCTTTGTCTTTTATTGACTCATATATTTTGCCACAATGTTTCTTAATTGTATCCAACTTGAGTTGAATTTTATGGTCCTTTCCAAGTTTCCAACTACATATTGTGCATTTAGATTTTGTTGGTGTGTCAGTAATATTTTTTGGCTCTATAGGTTCAATAAATGGGTATGTAGATGTCCACTCATATTGAAATGACCTTTCAATTGTTCATGTAGTTTTCTTCTTCTACATAGTTTTTTTAATGCCTTTTTTAACTGGAGATTGTTTTGGCTACATAGCAGTTTCATCTAAAGATTATGTTGGGTGAGTAGATATCTCATTTGGTGTTGAGAACTCATCATCAACACCATTTATTATGATGTCATATCTCCATTTCCTTGAATTCAATGGGACAATGGGTATTTATTTATGAGTAACTTATTTTAAGGGATGTATATATATTCAAAAGTGTTATAAAAGTCTTCAATACTTTTATCTTTGAATTCTACATGAAAAAAAATTGTATGACATTAATTTTAAATAAATTCCAATACTAAAGTACAAATAAATAAAAATAATTAAATCAAATAATATTTATAATTTAGTACCTATGTTTGGCATTTCATTCCCAAGTATGTTTACCAATTCATGGATATCTTCGATACCTTTATCAATGTATTCTGCATTGAATATTATTGTAGACCTTGTCATTATTATTGAATCTTAAAAATAATATTTAATTAATTAAAAAAATGGTATTTTATAAGTTAGTACCTTTATTTGGCATTTCAAATTCATACCTAGGTATGTCTTCCTATGGAGACATTTCTTTAAACAATTATTAGTGGGTTCTACATGCAAAATATTTTGAGACATTTTAATTATTATTTAACTTTAACACAAGATAATAAATAAAATGTATTAGTTAATTAAAAATGTAGTACCTGTGTTTGGTGTCTAGCTAAAATAAGATAATAAGTTATTTTATTTTTTTAAATTTATTAGAGGCCTTAACATTTTCAGTAGAAGCCATATAATCAATCCTGCGAAGCCATGAAAGAAATATGATTAATAGTAAAATGAAGATGATTGATGATAAAAAAATTCTTGACAGATGAATAAGGAATCCTGATAGAAATCAAACATGAGGGCATCTAAGTATAGCCTATGGTTACCCAATTATATCCTATTGGTGTTTAATGGTAGCATATCAGAATTTGACTATATCCTTCTAGCATCTAACTACAACTTACTAGTGCCTGATGACAAATTTTAGGCATTTGATTATAGCCTATCAACATTAGACTAGAGGCAATCGATTCCCACCTATAGACTGATAACATCTAACTAGAGATAATGTATATCCATCCATAGACTATTGATGTTTTCTTATAGACTATCAGTGTCCACCCATATACTGTCAACATCTACCAGTAGACTGCCAATGTTTTCTCACATACTACCATCATCTCCTCGCATACTGCTAGCATATACCTATAGTCTATCAACATATTCTCATTAGTTATCATCATCTAGCCATAGGAAACCTATCATCATCCATCCATATCCTACCATCATCCATCCACATGCTTTTTTTAGGCATTGATAAACTATAGTCAAGTTCCCATAGGCTACCATCAAGCATCCATACTTAAATGATGGAACTTAAAGAGTATCAAATCGAATTATAGTTAAAAGTACTATTAAATTATATATTTTTTAAAAATGTTACATACCTTGCTGGAAATTGTTGATTCTTGAAGCCCTCCTCTGACTTGAAATAGAAACCACAAAAAAAATTGTTAAAGTTGCTTGATGGTATATGATGAACTCCTCTAGATTGGATTTTGAGGTACCAACCAATTACATTTATATTATTAAATTTAGGTGAACCTCTCCTCAAAATTAACTCTGACCCCAAAAATTTATGAAATCCTTCCCTGTCGATCACTCTATAAAAATCACCAAATATTGACTTCAAAAAATGAAATATTCATATACTAATGAAGATTCACCACTAAAAAATTGCATATGTTTACATAATTATGATATAGATAGAATATAATGAGACATTGATGCTTTAAATGATATTGGAACTAAGCAAATTGAAACTTATACAGACTTAACACTTTCCTTCCCTCATCAAGGTAATTTCATGGCACAATTTGGAATGCCTAGTGGACCTGGCATTCAGAGTGGAAAAATTATGGGAAAAAACCTTATTAATCAATTAGTTAGCATGCCCCATGACATGGGCACTTCCATCGAAGGCAGACTAGGAGGTGGCACAAGAGGAAGTGGTGGACTCCCCCCGCAAGGGACAAGATTTGGAGGTTCTCAACAACCACCAGTTCAAGCACCTCAGCCAACAATGGTATTTATTAAATGACACTACACTTACCTAAATATTAAGGCATGGATAATGTATTATAACATATCCATAAGTGTGAACTCATTTAGAGGGCATGGGGCATCACTTCATCTGAGAGAAAGAAAACCCAATTCACAACTATACTCTTTGAATGAGTGCATAAATAGTATATAAAGTTCAACCCTCAACAAGAAATGGTTGATTATGATCAACTCAAAATGGCATTCCTTTAGAAATGTGACATTCCTAAATTTGAAAAATAAAATATAACAATGCTAAAGGTCATAAAGCAAAAATTTACTAAAAATTTATGAGAGTATGACACAAGGTTCAAGATATTATTGTCAAAGCTATCATTTGAAATCAATGTTGCTCAACATGCACAGTGGTTTTTGGGAGATTTGCTACTCCCATTTTGATGAAAACTAACTCAAAAAACCTTCACTAGCCCACATGAGGGTTTGGAAGCCACCCTTCGTGTTGAAGCGATTGGTAGTATTGATACTAGGATCAGTCCTTTCATGAAAGCCTAGATAGCTTCAATGTCATCTTAGCTCTAGAAATTAACTACAAATAATGCACATATAATCATAGTGGTCTTTGGTATATTGATTATGAGTTTGAAGGACACACCCAAATCAACTACCCATGCAATAACATTCATGTTGTACTAAAGTAGTCATGTGAAATCTGCCATGAGGACCATGATGTATGTTTTTATCCTCTCTTGCATCAAACTACACACTTGAAGGTGTCTAATTATTTTAAAATATGTGATGCCTACATCTATGACGCTAATGACTACCAACTAATTAATAACATCTATAAAATATGCATGCATGATACATACCAAACCTCTGTAGCTAATAACCAAGATAATAATGGTTATTGTGGTTGAGGTAGAAGATGAGTATGAGGAGGTGGTAATTTCCCATGAAGAACATGTTATAAGTGTAGATCCCCAGACCACTATCAAAGAGATTGTTCAACTTACCTTACATGTGCTTTTTATAAAAAGGACCATTGATTAGAAGAGTGTCCTAAATTATACATGGTCATCACCAAAGAGAGAAATGAAAAGGGTTCAGGTATGATTCATATTGAGAAACCACATTGGCATGTTCATTCAGGTACCCCAATAATTTAACAAGTGAATATCACTATGCGTAATGGAGTACAATCCCAATCTACCTCTAATCCTATTAAGAAGGTATAGTATTAAGAGCCTCGAGTGAGGAAGTATCCTGATGCCTAAAAACAAAAGGATATACCTTAAGACACTATGATATTGGTACGATAAATATGAAGAGAAATTTAATTTATCAAAGACAAAGAGGCAACATAATGTGTTGATAGGCATAAGGTAACAGAGCCTCAAAATGTGGCATGAGATAATTTCCAAGAGCTTTGCAAGCATATGCTAGATGAGAACATTATTCCACAATTAAGTGTTTAGATTAAGAGTTAGGTACAAGAATTAATTAACATTAAAGATCAAGTAACTTGGAAAATCAAGGATCATCGATTGAATCATGCTCAGTGATAAGATACTCCTATGCCTCCTAATCCTCTATAATATAAAGAGATACTAGTGAATGTTTTCATCGATGGTTGGGTAATTTAGGACATCCTAATTGACATTGGCACTAATTTTAACATCCTCACCAAGTATGCATGGCACAAAATGGCCAATACGTCACTACAACCTTTACCACATGTGTTGTTTATATTTAATAAAACTCATGCTCTACCCATTAGTGTCCTCAAGAATGTAATGGTTGATATACTTATAGTACCTTTTAAGTCTAACTTTGAGGTTCTCAGGTTAGTATAGACTGATGATTTCCCATCTCTTTTGGGATGACCTTGGTATTATGAAAATAATGTAGACCTAAGTTTTAAGAAGCATTACATTAGTTTTGAGAATGTTGAATAGCACATTGATATATCCCTAGATCAAATACATGGCCCCCCTTACATAGAACCTATCAATGTGTAAGAAGATATTAACCACATCTATAATGTCACTACTAGGAATGATGATCAATGTTATCCTACTCCTAATGGCATTATATGATGGTTGGATACTAAATCCTTTCTAACACTACAAAAAATGTTTGTATTTGTTGGGCCCATGGTGACTATGACCTCACTAGAAGAGTGTGTAATAACATCAATAGTCAAGAGATTATTTTACACTAGTATCATAAATGTCACAAGTTTATTTTCCTTTTCATTAGCCAAGTCATAAGGGGACCAATTATATATGCACCTCTAGAAAGACTTGATGAAGCTCCATGTTTCTATGAATAGATGTAAGTTCATGACTTTGTCCAGTACCTTGAAGAGTTTTATCATAATGACATGGACCATATTCGATCCTTGGTTTACCTTTTTGATGGTACAACTACAAGATGGTGGTGAACCCATTATGAGTATATTTTATAATGGGATAAATTACACGCAACCTTACATCACCAATTCCATCATGACAACAAAGTTAGGGGAACAATCAACTATATTGGAGTACAAGCACCTAAACCCCACATAGAAGCATACGAGATAATATGGAGAGATAAAGAGTCTTACTTACTAGAGTGCTTGTAGGTGCATGCATTCTATGGGACTTTACACCTAGGTATAGACATGGTATGTGTTGAGGCTTAAAATTGCGCTCGATTCTAATTAAAAACAATGGGAAGTTTCAAGCTATGGGATATTGCAGCTTGAAACAACCTCCAGATTTTAGAGAACTTGGTCTCTTCTTTTGTATTAAGTGTGGGGGAAAAAAGATAGGAATTTAAACAAAAATGCAAATGCAGGAAATGAAACCTGACTATGGTGATGCACCTGAGTGTAATCCTGATCCTAATATTGAGCACAGTGAGACTACATGTAGGATTCATTTACATTTAAGAGCAAACAAGTGCATGATCAATGTAAAATATTGAAATAATAGAAATAGAGGCTCAAAACAAAGAATTCTTTTGCTGAGATACAGAAAATGTCAACAAAGGCATAGGGTTCAATCTTCTTATAAGAATCTTCCAGTCACATAAGAGGTGCAAAAACACGTACAGTTATGTAAACCTTCTGACTCAAGAAAATGAGACAAAAGCAAATGACATTCCTAATCACAAATCTAGAAAGTTTACAGTATAGACTAATTTTACAAATGACACAAATAATATCAACAAAGACATAGAGTTCAATCTTCTTAATTCTTTTAGCCACATAAAAGGCACAAAAACATGCACAGTTACATCAAATTTACAACTCAAGAAAATGAGACAAAAGCAAATGATATTACTTAGTCACAAACTAGAAAGTATAAAACTATATATATCCCCTAATCTCTTTCTCTCCTTCCTCTTTTATAGCCTTGGATTTTATAGATAAAATAGTGCAGCATTCAGTGCATTCAATGCCTTGGATGTATCCTGGTCTTATCAAGAAGGGCCATGCTAGAGCGGGGCCGTTGTTCTGACTGCGGCATGTCAATTCATGTCTAGTACCTCCTTTCATGCCTAAATTTCCTCATTCCATCACCTACTTAGCCGCACAACTGTCCATTCTCCTCTGCTTACAGGGGACAAACAGACGACCCTTTTAATGTTTGTAGGCCCCAAAAATCTACTCGGTGAACTATTCCATCTACTAGAAATAACTCCCACTGAGTTTTCCTCCATCTCTCTTTGTGGCAATAGATACATAGAACACTTTGTTCTATTTAAATGAAAGAGGACACTTAGTCAATTTCTTGAAATTCTCCTTATTGCTTAGAACACACTAGAGAATGACACTTGGCATTTTCTACCTAATTTACATGGCATTTTCTACTTTCCCTATATCCTACTGTAGAATTATTTGGCCCACATATTAGGCTCCTACAGAGGGTGACACTTAGAATCTTTCACAGACCTTTGAAATAACACCCGGGACCCACCACAATTTTATTTGGCAATGAAGCTTGAAGACGATCTCTCAGAAGTTAACACATGGTGGCCTTCGCTGTTCTTGAAAAGATATGTGGCATCTTTCACTTCTCCTACTATGGGTATGTGGTGACTTCTACTTCTTTCGAGAATGGAGTAGAAAGGGGCTCAAAAAGTGACACTTGGAACCCTCTGCTACTTTTTGACACTTAAACAAAATGAAATGATGCCTTTCTACCTTTCAAAATGGTACTTGATCCCTTTGGTTTTTTGGGACACTCCCTTGAACTACCTGATGAACGAAAATGGTTCAATGGTTCAATGGTTCAACACTATGCACCATTTATATGTTAACCGAGGTATTGAACCAAAATGTTGAACCAAGGCATTGAAACCAAGTGTTGAACCGACTATCCCTCGGATACTAACATGTGGTGACTTCTACTTTCCTCTGAAAAAGTAGTCCAAGGTCTTCCACAACTTCCACCTGGTGCTTTTCGCTTCTTCCTGTTACTTAGCTTATTGAAACCCTTTCGCCAAAAAATAGATAAAATGCAGGTGCCAATATGAGACACAGATGCTGACATGTGGTGTGTTTTTCTTAGCTATTATTGGATACGTGGCACATTCTGTAGCCCTCTTGAAAGTTATGAAAAGTGTCTCGAATGACGCCAGTTGGCCAGCTCTGTGTTTCAGAAAGTGACACTTGGTAGCTTCCGCTTGAATTCAACACTTAGGAAAAATAAAGCGAAGGAAACAAAAAGGGAAAAAGAGAACCCGTGCTCGGACATTGACACTTGGTAGCCTCCACTGCACTTCGATACTTAGACATAAAAGAATCAAAAGAAACAAACCTGCGCTATGTTCCAAAGCTCTACTGCCAGGACCAAGGTATGCAGGAACCAAAACTGCAATGCGGGATTGAAAATTTGAATGCAACATAGAGTAAAAATTTACTCTACAGTTATTGGTGACCCCCAGGACTTTTGAGCCTACTCAAAAAGAAACACAACTCCTGCTCTGTCAAAATTTCAAAATTTTACAGCTTCAAAAGTGTTGTCTGATAGATGGACCATTCATAGTCAGATAACCCTTGCTTGTTATACAATTCAACGAAAGCTAAATCAAGGTTGATGATATCCTTATGTGAAGAATTTAGCAAAATCTAGACTATAGATTTTAGTTTGAATTCTAGCTAGGAAATATGAACCAAAATAGCTTTGACTTCTGATACTGAGGAATCATCTCGCAGGTCTTGGAAAACTATTTGATCATTCTATTTAGCCAGTAGCAATGGTTCAATTTGATCAACCATTAGCATCATGTTGGCATCTAAAAATGGAGAAGGAAGACCTAATTACACTAGATCTTCAATATGCTCTCTCATCTCATCGATGCCTTGCTTCATGACTTCAAGAAGCTCCTTGAAACTATCGGCCATGGCATTGCAACTGAGCACCTCATTGACTCGTTTCATGACAACCATTCTATCAGTGATTCTTATGGCTGCCAATGTCACATCCGTTGCATCATAGAGCTTTTATAACAAGGTCTAGGAGTCTGTGACTCTGTCAGAGACTGTAGCCAGAGTGTTCTTCACTGAATCTTCCACCTCACATAATTGATGTGCATTGAGTAGGAAGGTGAGAGATGGAATGAGCTAAATAATCTCCAAGGAGAATCTTTTCCACATTGATTTGTAGAGATCCTTTACCAATTTTATCACTCTGACACCTTTTGGCCTATTAGCTAGCTCTAGTGTTAGTTGCACTGCTTTCTACTGCTCTACTTGGAAATGGGCTTGAAAAGCCATAGTATTGTCTTGTTCATCTAGCAGCTTCTGCTGTAATTGAGTAACTTGTAGCTGATGTCCTTCGAATCTTCCCTACATGGATGCTTTCTCCTACCTAAGGGTCATCGCTACATCCTTTGCATGTGTTAGCTCTACTTTTAATGAATTATTCTAGGCTTGGACTGCCTAGTGAATCTGAAGGGAAATAGTATCTTGTAACTATTTATTCAGACTTGCTATTCCATTATCTTTCTTATTGATTTCTTCAGCCAAACTGCTATAGTTTGTCTTTTCTTTGGCCAAATCAGCTTCCATCTTCTGTAGTCTTCTTGATGTTTTCAAATAATATTCCATGACTACAAAAGTGGATTCTATCAACAGCTCAACTCTATCCTAGGGCCTAAATAGGGACATATCAATGGCCACTGTATTCATTGTATAATCCTCCGACTGCATCTGCTCACTCAGCTTGATGACGTTGGGTGACAAATGGGTCACCATTAGTTGCTACTGAATAGGGTCAAATTGTGACCATAGGTGTGGGGCAGCCAATGCTTTATTCTCTTTAGTTTTATTTTTCTCCATATGGGCTTCTCTTGGCTTCCTAGTAGCATCGGCCTATGTATGGAAGGTGGAAGGGGATGCAATGTGGCCTCCTGCAAAAGGATATCCCTGTGGCAGGCCATATTGAATAGCTAGTGGTTGGCTATGGGTGAGCTAAAGGGGTAAATTTTTGGGAATAGAAGGGGAGAAATGGGGTAGCATTAGGGCTTGAGGCATCAAGGATGGGGTGAAGTGCGAAATGGGGATGGCAGAGGTGGTAGGAGGTGTCATTTGGCTAGGTGGAGGCATCACACCGATAGGGAAAGGAACATACTGAGAGGGAGGAGGAGAAATAATACTTACTTGAGGGGGAATTACAGTGCTCTATAATTGGCACTTTGAAGGTTCCTCTTCCTCCTCTGCATTTGTTTGGAACTGCACCCTCTTTCTCTTCTTGGGTGTCTCCAACTCTAGCTGTGTCTGCTTCCCTTCCACATCTATTGTTGCCAGTGGTGCTTGTGGAGAACTGGGGATTTCAATCACTTTCAATGATGAGGAAGCTTTTGGTGGTGAAGACACCATACTCATTTATTTTTCCATAGCACTAAGAGGCTGGGGCCAGGTTGATGTAGTGATTGCATCTACAGCTTGCTCTGAGGCCTATGGTTGCTATGGTCCCGCTCTAGCTTCCTGCCTGTATCAGGTGTCGGCAATTTGCTTGTTTCTAGGCTAGATGCAAGGGAGAGATGGCACTCATCTTAGAGTTCCTCCCATCTTTCATCTAAATCCATGCTTTTGAAAGTATGGGTGGTTTGAGAAATTTCTTGCCTATATTTCTAATAGGCTTCAATCTTCTCCGCATCCCAATCTTTGTTCTTCAATGTCCTTCTCAAACCAAAAGTCATCCTGACTCTGGGATCATAATCCCTCTACTTATCATAGAAGGTTTCCCATGGCCTATTCTGTGGCAGGGGCAAATCTGTCAATTCAACATAAAGACGAAGAACATCTTCTGTAGGGTTTTTTTTGGTCTCCCAAAAAGGGCAGCCTTCATGTGCAATCCTAGCCCCAATCCTATTGGTCCTTACCCAGGAAGCTATGAAACCATTTGGGTCATAAACCCATTTGTCTTTGACTAGCAAGAAACCTAGGAAGGCTAGATTTCTTAGTAGCACAGTCTCAGCATCTCTGGCTTCCAAACTCATGTTGCCTACCATCCATGGGAGATTGTACATTTTTCTCTTCTTCTTCCCAGAGCCATACTCGTTGTCGACTACTGACACCTACCTAGTGACCTCTAAGAGTGCTAACCTAAGAGTTAAAGTCTTTGATAGAAACACTAGTTCCCCACAAAAACCATGAACCCTTATGATCATGTGGTGGGATCTAAAAGAAAAGTCACACGAAATTGGACAACTGACCAGGAGGTTCAAAACACTTGGAAATAACCTATTCATGATAGGTTCAGGGTTAAGGAAATAAAAAGTGGGGGTAATGAACAATTCCCAAAAATCATACAAGTCGCTAGTTCTTGATAAAATGTGTGTCCATGCAGACACAGGAATGGTCCTTTGGGGGTCAAAACCTGGGTCATACAAGTTCAGATTCATATGTTGGTTGAAAAGGTCAGGGTTATGATATAGTATGAGATGGAACAAATAAGAGGAATACCTGAACACCCCTTTTGATTTGAACTGGGTCAGCTATTCCACTATTCAAAAGGTAATGTGCTCCAAGAAGTCAAGTCGATACTCCTGCATCTTGTCAACTGTCTTCAACCTAAAAATGATGGCCATTTGTTTTGCATATACTGCCATGTCACCCTTCATACCAAAGATGAGAGCCATCATTGATAGTGTGTCTTGGCTAGCTGGTGTGAATTGAGCTCTTGGTGCAGGGAGCATGGGTACCATAGTATCACCATCAGCCATTTGTAATTCAAACCTCAAAAACCTTATCTAAGTGTTGACATTTTCCCATGTCCTTTATATCTTAGCAATAGTGGGGAATGTAGCGGTATCGTCATAATGTAGGGCTAGCATGTCCCTGATAGCTGGTGGTGTGATCTCCACCATGAAGGGACCCTATTGAATGGTGCAAGATGGTGCATGGAGCAAGTCTAAGCATAATTCAATCAAGTCAAGGCATGGATGCATAGTTAGGACAATGAACTGAGCCAGTTTTGAGGTCTACATCCTCATGCCAAACATCTCATATTGCCCTGCTCAGGCTCTTTGAAGGCACCTTTGGTGTGCCCCTTCTCTAAGATTCTTGCTACTAGTTTTTTGCAAGATTGGATCCATGATTCCATCTGCATAATCCTGTACTTTTGATGGGTCACTAGCTTGACCAACTCCTGGGATTCTATTTCTTGGATAGGTTCTCGATAATTGCGCAAGAGCTGAAGCATATGATTTACTAGAAAGCAACCTATCAAGAGATTTAGACATCCCATCTCCTTGTTGTGAAGACAATGCTCCTTCCATCTCTATATCTTTTTGGTAATACCTGGTATGAACCTTGTGTAAGACAAAAACACTCTTGCTGAAGAAAATTTTACTAGGCACTAACAAATTGCAAGGAGCCAGATATTTTCATAGGTGCAAGAAAGCTTGAGAATTTGTAAACTTTAAATCTTGCTAAGAGATATTTATGGACCTATCAAGTCTCAAATAGCATTAAATTTAGATGACCGTTAGTAGATCCTACTCAATCTTCGGGGAACAGCGAGGTGGACACACTATGCAAGTTATGGCGCAAGGTACCTTAGAGATTTTGAAATATTTGGGAAGCATTCAATGCGGCAAAAAATTAAAGAATTAAAAAAAAATTCTAAGCTGCCAACCCTATGTTTAAAACACTTATTTAAAAGGAAAGCGGGAAAATAACAATGGAAAACAAAAACAATGTGGGAATGGGAAACTACCTAACTATATTAATTAAGCATCTTTATATCCCTCAGGGATCAAAAACAAAATTTCTAACATCTTCTTCATGACAAGCCAGCATATGTTGCCATACAAGTGATTGAAACAGGTATATCTTTGGTGAGATGTCCTCTGTGTAGGCCACACATATTTTTTTGCTTTTGAGTGAGTCTGAGTCAAACATGCTTTCGACATCCACAAGCTCTTCTTGTTCTTGGAAGCCCGTCAAATATCGGCTCCTAATGTTGGCATGCCTTACCAAGAAATCAATGATTGTTTTCTCATCAACAGAAGCCTTTTGGCCTATATCATTTATTGACTTAACTTCTACTACTTCAAACTCCATCTCTATTGCATTATCTTCCTCTTTCATCACTTCAACCTCTTGAAAGGATGATCTTGAAAGAGTGCAATAATTTTGCACATGTAATTGAGGCTTAATGTTGTTTTGTTCATCTGTAACCGATTCACAGCTATCTTGGAAAATGGTATATCCTGACCCAATAATCTCAAACAAATCATTTAAAACATGATCCAATAATTGTCCATGTTCTTCCTCATTATCTTGCAAGGTGAGAAGAAAGTCTGAGATTGTTTCCTCTTCATTAGGAGTCGATATATACGCTATTAGGATAGGATAAGTAGCTCGTGGTACTGGGAGGATCAGAGGACTACCAACATTCCAACTTGCATAATTTCTTGGGGAAATAGGAGCTCCCATATTTACTCTATATACTAGTTGAAACTGATTGACTCTTCTTCTTGAACTAGTTTCCAAAGGTGGCAAAAAGAATACCTGGATTTGTAGCAGACTATGATCTGGTGACTGGTCCATAGCTCTGACTCCTTGTAGCTCTCCGGTTTCTATGGTCTTGAAAGAAATTTCAAGACTGGTCCCATCGAGCGTGCCAAAAACTGTTGAGGCTTAAAATTGCGCTTGATTCTAATCAACAACAATGGGAAGTTTCAAGCTGTGGGATATTGCGGCTTGAAACAACCTCTAGATTTTAGAGAAGCTAGTCTCTTCTTTTGTATTAAGTGTGGGGGAAAAAGGATAGGAATTTAAACAAAAATGCAAATGCAAGAAATGAAACCTAACTATGGCAATGCGCCTGAGTGTAATCTTGATCTTAATCTTGAGCACAGTGAGACTACATGTAGGATTCATTTACATTTAAGAGCAAACAAGTGCATGATCAATGTAAAATATTGAAATAATAGAAATAGAGGCTCAAAACAAAGAATTCTTTTGCTGAGATACAGAAAATGTCAACAAAGGCATAGGGTTCAATCTTCTTATAAGAATCTTCCAGTCACATAAGAGGTGCAAAAACACGTACAGTTATGTAAACCTTCTGACTCAAGAAAATGAGACAAAAGCAAATGACATTCCTAATCACAAATCTAGAAAGTTTACAGTATAGACTAATTTTACAAATGACACAAATAATATCAACAAAGACATAGAGTTCAATCTTCTTAATTCTTTTAGCCACATAAAAGGCACAAAAACATGCACAGTTACATCAACTTTACAACTCAAGAAAATGAGACAAAAGCAAATGATATTACTTAGTCACAAACTAGAAAGTCTAAAACTATATATATCCCCTAATCTCTTTCTCTCCTTCCTCTTTTATAGCCTTGTATTTTACAGATAAAATAGTGTGGCATTCAGTGCATTCAATGCCTTGGATGTATCCTGGTCTTATCAGGAAGGGCCATGCTAGAGCGGGGCCACTGTTCTGACTGCGGCATGTCGATTCATGTCTAGTACCTCCTTCCATGCCTAAATTTCCTCATTCCATCACCTGCTCAGCCACACAACTATCCATTCTCCTTCACTTATAGGGGACAAACAGATGGCCCTTTTAATGTTTGCAGGCCCCAAAAATCTACCCAATGAACTGTTCCATCTACCAGAAATAACTCCCGCTGAGTTTCCCTCCATCTCACTTTGCGGCAATAGATACACAAAACACTCTATTATATTAAAATGGAAGAGGACACTTATTCAGTTTCCTAAAATTCTCCTTATTGCTTAGAAGACATTGGAGAATGACACTTGGCATTTTCTGCCTGATTTATGTGGCATTTTCCACTTTCCCTATATCCTGCTGTAGAATTATTCGGGGCACATATTAGGCTCCTACGAAGGGTGACACTTGGTAGCTTCTGTATACCTTTGAAATAACACCTGGGACCCACCACAATTTTATTTGGCAATGAATCTTGAAGATGATCTCTCAGAAGTTAACATGTGGCAGCCTCCATTGTTCTTGAGAAGATACATGGCATCTTCCACTTTTCCTAGTAGGGGTATGTGGTGACTTCCGCTTCTTTTGGGAATGGAGTAGAAAGGGGCTCAAAAAGTGACACTTGGCAGCCTACGCTAATTTTTGACACTTAAACAAAATGAAACAACGCCTTTCTACCTTTTGAAAGGGTACTTGATCCCTTTGGTTTTTTGGGACACTCCCTTGAACTACCCAATGAACCAAAATGGTTCAATGGTTCAATAGTTCAACACTGCACACCATTTATACATTAACTAAGGTATTAAACCAAAACATTGAACCAAGGACTTAAACCCAAGTGTTGAACCAACTATCCCTCAGATATCGACACGTGGTGACTTCTGCTTTCCTCTAAAAAAGTTGTCCAGGGCCTTCCATAACTGCCACCTAGTGCTTTCTACTTCTGCTACTTAGCTTATTGAAACCCTTTTGCCAAAAAATAGATGAAATGCAGGTGCCAATATGAGACACGGATGCTAACATGTGGGGCGTTCCACTTAGCTATTATTGGATACATGGCACATTCTATGACCCTCCAGAAAGTTATGAAAAGTGTCTCAAACGATGCCAGTTGGCCGGCTCCATGTTTCGAAAAGTGACACTTGGCAACTTTCACTTGAATTCAACACTTAGGAAAAATGAAGTGAAGGAAACAAAAATGGGAAAAGAGAACTCGTGCTCAGACATTGACACCTGGTAGCCTCCATTGCACTTCGATACTTAGATGGAAAAGAATCAAAAGAAACAAACCCGTGCTATGCTCTAAAACTTTGTTGTCATGACCAAGGTATGCGGGAACCAAAACTGTAATGCGCGACTGAAAATTTGAATGCAACGTAGAGTTAAAATTTACTCTACAGTATGTTCATGAAGAGGAACACATGGTTACTCGATTTTGGCATATCTTGAAGGAGAACATGAATTTGGCACTATCTTATTCTTCACCAAGGATGGATTTATGCCTTATTCTCTAGGCCATGCATGAAGCAATTTTAGGTGACTCGAGTCCCCTTAAAGTTCACCTAAGAAGTATCCATCATATCCCTAAATAAGGTTTACATCTATTTAATAAACCATTGACATAATTTATTTATGTGCCAAAATCAGTCCTTGATCAAGACTGACACGAAGAGATATGTCTAAGAAAATAAAAGATAGTGTTTCAAGTAGAAAAAGGTGGAGGATATAATCCACTTGATCCTTTTTCAAACCATTTGGATGTTCCTATAGACTATGGCACATGATCTATTGATCATACTAGTGCTGATATAGATAACCCCTACTCTGGGCCAATTCAAACTATCCAACGTAACATTATTATGGAGTAAGAACCAAAAATGGCTACTATAGGCAATTATTGGATTGATACTAAAACTTCAAAGATATTAAAGGAATATCTTGATGTATTTCTAAGAATTTATAGTGAGATGAAAGGACTTAATTCATCCTGAAGAAAGATGTATATCAAATTGGTTGATGGTGATCGACCAGTTAGAAAAAGGCCATATAGGATGAATCCTAATGTTTGGCCCCACATCAAAGAAGAAATTGATAGTATGCTACACACTAGAGTAATCACCCCTATTAATGAATCTGAGTGGGTTAGTCTCATGGTTATTAGTATAAAAAAATATGGATGCATCAAAATCAATGTTGATTATTGGATCCTTAATGCATCTTACATCATTGATCCTTTCCCAACACTATTCACAGAGGAAATCATTGAAGGTTATTATTGGGTGTGAGAAATATATGTTCATAGATGGATTTTCAGCATGCCATAAGGTCTAGATAATTAAGGAGGACCAACTAAAGATGATGTTTGATATTGAATGGGGATTGTTTGCATATATTGTCATGCCTTTTGGGTTAAATAATGCACCAAATATTTTATCACAAATATCTATTGAAGCCTTTAAGTATTTCATCCATAAGTTTATTCAAGTTTACTTTGATGACTAGATAGTTTGTGGCTTATTCAAGGACCATTAATATAACTTAAGGCTCATGCTTGAGCACTATCGAGTCTTAAAAATATCACTAAACTTAACAAAGTGGCTATTTGATACACCTTTTGGTGTGCTCCTAGGACACATTATTTGTAAAGATGGACTTTTGGTAGACCTAACAAAGGTATGTGTTATTCTTTGACTCCTAAAACCCAAGTCTCAATTCGAGGTTCACACCTTTCTAGGACATACATGTTACTATTAAAAATTCATCCATAGATACACAAAGATCATTGTGCCTCTAGAGGAACTTCTAAAGCATAATGAGCACATCATATGGACTTGATCCTATCAAGAAGCATTTGAGACCTTAAAGGATAAGCTAGTGACCACTCTAATTCTCTAGTTCCTTGATTGGATAAGACCATTTCACATATATGTTGATGCATCTGGAATGGTAGTTTGTTCAATTCTTACACAAACAAGGGAAGGTCACCTTGATCATCCAATCTAATTTTCTAGTATAAAACTCACTCTAGTTGAGAGGAGTTACACCACCATAGAGCATGAAGCATTATCCATAGTCTATGCTCTACATAAGTTATGAAATTACCTATTGGTAACACCCTTTGCAATATACATAAATCATAAGGCCTTGAAGTAATTATTAAACATACCTATGCTACATGGATAAATCTACTACTTGATAGTGTTGTTCCAAGAGTTTCAAATTTTTTTATCATGGTTAAACCTGGAAAAACCAAAGTTGGCCTTGATTATCTATGTTATATTGATTCTAGAGAGCCATAACATACTATTGAATATGACTTGACTAATGTTCAACTCTTCCATGTTACTCATGTACCTAAGGAACTAGAAGATATTGTAGTCTTCTTAACCACTGGCTCAATACCCAACTGATTCACTCCATAAGCTAAGAAATAACTCATAGTCTGCACCACACCTTTTCAAATCATAGGAGGGGATATTTACAAGCTTGGTTGTGATGAGGTTATTTGGTATTGTGTTATGAAACATTACCATTTCGAATAAATTCAAAAATTTCATCAAGGTATTGCCATAAGACACTATGTTATAGAGGCTATCATGTACAAATTTCTACTAACTAGATTATGGTGGCCTATGACTAACAGCTGATTCAAAATTAGATGTACTTCTCTTGACCAAATAGGTTAAGGAGAGTCACCATGGACCTATACCTTCTATGTCATTTATATGTTAACTCGATGATGTAGACTTGATATGATGATGTCACTGTATGTGCACACTCAATCTCTAATTTGACATTCTGCTAATTGTATCTAAGATGTTGAAGTGCAATAAATTAAATGATTAAAATGAAACATAAAAAAAGTAATAGGAAATAAATGCTTGTGTTGGAAGCTTCCTTAAGCAAATCTAAGCAAGAATGTAAATCACACAGTTCAAAATTAAATCACATAATGCATAAAGAAATCAAATAACATGGTTAGCTATTAAATTGGGTTGGATTGTTGCTATAAGGCTTCCAAAGGGGGCCATTCCTCATATATTTTAGATTCAATCCTTCCTCTCACAACACTTAATTGAACTTAGAAATGTTTGTTCATGTTAATCAAAAACTATATTAATGAATTATTGTAGGAAGTTACAATAATTATTGCTTGACAAAATGTACTTATGCTAATCTCTAATCAACATCTACTATCTCTCAACTCTACTATTACATATTTATATACCATAGAGTATAATTTTTTATGTAAATTAATATAAACATTCTATTCTAAGATACATTCAAATTGGAATAACTAAAATTGGTTCTTTTTGTTAAAGTTGTCATTCGTGAGAATTCTAAAATATTGTTATAGGACAAACAAGGTTGTTTCATTATTCAACCACTTCTTTATTGAGATCCATGGAGGTTAGAGTAATTTATATAAGTCAATTGGAAGAGATTCAAAATTTGTTCATCCTCAGTTTTAGTCATGCAATGGCTACAAAATGGTCTGTGTAATGAGATTCCTTTGCTGCAAGATGTTCTGTGCTACATACCTATCTCTCCAAAACATCCTTAAAAAACATTTTAGAAAAATAATCATAAAGCAATAAATGACCATCATATATTTAATTTCAATACATAATTTTAACTATTTAAAATATTATAAAAGCATAATGTTATATGGCTTATGAAAGTAAGAAACTATATGGAAAAGTGTTCAAAAGCATGGTTAATAAGTAGGATGAGTAGAATATATGGACACAATAATAGTACATTTATGGGGCTCATCACACCCCCCAACTTAAGATCTTGCTCAACCTTGAGAAACATACTTGTTCATTCCTAATTCACAAAGAAATCTAATATACATGTGATCTACAACACCCTTGGTAAGTTGGGTATAAAATACCCACCTCTATTTAAATAGTTCCCAAATTTTGACTTCTTTAGCTTTATCCACTAGGGTTTTATCCTGCCAATATAGAATAGGATACCAGAATAGAGGAGGCTAGAATTTGACATTCAACAATTGTGATCCCATGTCACCTACAAGAAGAATATATTTTTTGATCCTATTAAATACTACATTTAAAATAAAAGGGGAATAGGGATGCCTCTTCTTCAGTATAGGAGTGACCTCATTCCATCATTCCATATAGGAATCTTTGGCTGAAGGACCATTAGAAGTTCTTAATCCTAAGTAAAAATGTTTGGCTTCATCACATTTCTTATCAAACCAAGTTCTAACTTCTTTCTTCAACATGATATCATCTCATTTAACTAATACAACATTAGGTGCCATTGATTCAATCTTGATAAGAAACTAGATTTAATTCTCCTTTTTCTTGTATTCTACTATTTCTCTTCCTCTTCTTTGTTCATTTAACAAATATAATGCAAATGCTTGCAGTTGGACATTTCCAACATATAGATTAGGGTTCCAATCCCTATCATAAATAACAACATAGTTATGTAGGTAGAACATGCACAATTGTGCTTTTTCTTCTTATGAACATAATATATATATATATATATATACATATATATATATATATATATATATATATATATATACATATATATATATACATATATATATATACATATATATATATATATATACATATATATATATATACATATATATATATATATATACATATATATATATATATATATATATACATATATATATATATATATATACATATATATATATATATATATATACATATATATATATATTATAAGGAAAGGGGATCAATAACTTCATGGGGAATATCACAATAAATTCTCATAAATTTGAACTTGTTCCATTGTTCTTCAAGATAGATTGAATAAACTTTTCCAGGAGGCCTACAATCAAGGAGCTCTTAGGTAAGTCCAGCCATATCCTTAATTTTTTGTTTTAGTTTGGTGATGCTCTCTTCCTTCAACTTATTTTATTCTTTCAATTTTGTATTTTATTTCCTTAGTTCCCTCAAAAATTCAGATTGACTATCCATCCAATTCAATAAATTAGAATTTATTACAAATGAGGAGTGATACATGACTTTTTGGACAGCTTTAGGTTCTTCTTTTTGATTTACCTATACAGAAGATTGTGGAATGTTGGATACAAAATGGTCTTCGGTAGAGGGATACAACTAATAAGTTGTTGCAACAAGTACGCCCAATCCTCCACTAGATTGATCTTGCAACTACTTCCTTAGTTTCTTAATTTTTTGTAAGGCTTTCTCAAGAGTGGAAAATTCCATTTGTACAGTAGGTTGCTCCAATTTATCTACTTTTTCATTTGTTGGTTCCTCATGCATCTCTTGTTCTACTTCTTATACTGGTTCCTCATACAATTCTTCAAAACTATGTTCAGCTTGTTCTTATTCCTCATGTAATTATTCAAGACTATGCTCAACTTATTCTATTTCTTCCTGATTGAATACTAGAGAACACTCTTCCCTATCTATTTCAGTCTCTAGAGATTCATTACTACTAACAGTCTATTCTTATCTATATTCTTCATTTATTTCAATAATAGATGAAGGTTTAGTTCTCATTTTCTTCTTCAATATGTGAGATCTATGAGTAGGGGTTACCTTGGATTTTTTGGGAGAAGGTGAAAGTTCCTTCTCAGACTCATCTGAATCAAACTGGAGAATGAGTTTCTCCCTCTTCCTTTTATATTTTCAGCCTTTGTAAGTCCCTTCTTTAGTCCTTGCTGGAGGTTCTTGTGTGGTTGTAGGAAAGTTTTCTGCTACAGGTTCTTATGGTTCTATAGGGAGGGATTCTTCTGATCTTTGTTCTTCAACCTCCAATTCTTCTTCTATTTCATTTCCTTCTTTATCATTCTCTACATTTCCTGGTACTTGAATAAATTCTTCCCAACTAATGTTGGGTCTAGTTCTTTGCAAATAGTCTTGAACAATTAATTAGATGAGACAATCATGGGAAAGAGCTTTTGAATTACCTTTTTGAAATGCCTTAAACATTTTTTTAATCATGTGGAGCAATAATTTGGGAATGTTTATCTTCATTCTATGTCACAAATGATTCAATAATTTAAATTGTATGCCATGCAGCATAGAATACTTCCCTTTGTAAATGAAATATTTAGAGATAAACTCAGTAGATTTAGCCCATTTTCTTGGTAGAAACAACATTGCAGTGCCCTACTTTGAATTTTTCAAGAATTCATTTACTTTTATGACATTTCATCTCTTAGCCTCGACATCAAATTTGTCTTGTCATTGCTTCCCTGTTCTTGGTAGTCCTGTTACTCTACTAATGGCAATTTCTGTCAGCTTTATTTCTATCCCATTTATCATTGCTAAGTTATTATACAATGTATCAACAAATTCCTCAATAATTCCTTCATTTAGGGCCTATAATATTGCACCCATCCTATATTATAGAATAGGGCCAAGATTTTTGGGTGATTAGTTAAAGGGGTGATATCCAAGGATTCATGTTTTAATAAATCACCTCCCATATTGTTTGAGTTGTAGGTCTAGGTGCTTGCATTAAGGGTTTTGGGCTATGGTGAAATGATTTGTGAATTTTGATTTGGGAGGTGAAATAATCCTTTTAAATTAATATAAAATCTCCCCCCAACTTATACTATCACTTATCTTTGAGGGATGAAGCCGATGTACATAAAACACTCATGGTAAGAGTAAGGGGTGACAACAGTAGTTGTGTCAATTATCACATCAATCAGTAAAAGAGATGGTAAGAGGATATGATAAGGAGAGGATATGATGGTGCATTGATAGCATTAAGTCTCATCATCTTTTGAAATAATTAAAATGTATGATAGAAAATAGATATAGAATAATTACCATTTTACTTATAGAAATACCTTTCATAATTATGCAAATGATGATTCAAAGTGGCGGTCATGGCGTATGTTGGAGTTTGAGTAGGAGAAAATGCTTGATGTAGTATGGAATGTATAAATACATCCTATATAAATATATGTTTCCTATAGCATTAAGTTTTTTATCTTGTAGCAACAAGTTTTTTTTATCCTGTAGCAAGAAGAAAAGTGTATTTTTGCTCTAGGGAATGAATCTGCAAGCAAAACTAGATAAAAACAAAAAAAATTATTACTATAGTACCTTTTTTTATTTTTCACTTTTTTATAGTGAATGTTGATCGATTAGTGACTTGGTTTTTTGAGACAACATCTATCAATAATGGTCGAAGGTTTTCATTGCTGAATTTTTTTATTTTTTATAGATTTTTTGGTCCAAATTCAACTAGAATCACAAGAATCTAGAATGTAGGATTTTATTCAGCCTGAACCAAGTCATTATGATGACTTGTTCTTGACTAAAATAATCTTTATTACTCTTGTAAAATATTAGATAAGGGTTGATAGAAATACCCTTTGACTGTAGGAATAGGTTTATTTACTTCATGAAGAAGAGATGGATGTTATCCTTCAAGGACTTGGTGAGTGAGAGTTTCTTTGGAAAATGGTTTCTTATAAATATTGAGCTTATGGCCATTAACAAGAAATCAAAACTGAATAGATTCAATGGTCATGAGCTTTACATCTCCATTGTCAAAAACTTGTTTGATCTCATAAGGCCCAAGCCATCTAGACTAGAGCTTTCCTTTATGATCCTTGCATTTAGAGTCAAAAAGGAGTGCCTAGTCTCTTGGTTGGAAATTATTAGTCTTGATGATCATGTCATGTCATCCCACATGTTGTCTTTGAAATATTTTAGTATGATTAAGTGCTTCCTTTCTTAGTTCATCAAATGCATTCAACTACATGATCTTATCTTATTGAGCTTGGGAAAGATCCAAGCCCAAATCAAGTGTTGTCCTTAATATCTTATGTTAAAACTCAATGGTTAGAACATAATTCTTATCATAAACTAGTTAAAATGGAGTCAGACCATTTATGGTTTTCTAGTTGATTTTGTAAGCCTAGATTGCTTCTAGAAGATGAGTTGACCAATCTTTCCTATGCAGATTGATAGTCTTAGTGATGATATTTTCTAATTCCCAGTTTGTCACTTCCACCTAACCATTTAAATAAGGATGGTAAGGGGTAGAATTCTTATGTCTAATTTTATATTCTTTTACCAAGGTAGCTATGAGGTCTAATGTGAACTATGGGCCTTAGTATGTGACTATTTCTCTTGGTACTCCACAATGGATGAATATTCTTCATATAAAAACTCAACGACCTTCTTATTTTAGGCATGGTTTAAGGCTTTGACATCTACCCATTTAGTGACATAATCAATGTACAATAGTATGTATTCCTTGTTGTTAGATTTAGGATCAATGGGACCTAAAAAATCCAATCCCCATTTGTTAAAGGGTTCCATAACTAGTTGTGGTTGTAATGGCATTTCATCAAAGAGAGTGGGATTTCCCATACACTAGCATTGATCATATTTTTGGGTGTACATCATGGCATTCTTATGAAAATAAGGCCAATAATATTTGGCAGTAAGTACTTTCATGGTAGTCTATTTGGTAGTAAAATGATCCCCATAGGGTTTATCATGGCAGGCTCTAAGAATGTCATAAGCTTCATTGTTTCAGATACATCTCATAACTAAATTTGGTCTAGTGATAATGAGATATCCTAAAATCCAAGATTAATGTCTTCTCTTTTGGATTAGGCATTGTTTTTCCCTAGGTGAAAAATGTTGTGGCAGTGATTTTTTAGCAAGATAGTTATCAATATCTATGAACCAAGGAGATTGAATTGTTACAACAAATAATTGTTCATCAAAATAAGAATTAGCAACAATAGGACTATGCTCATCATTTTTCAATTGAGATAGAAAATATGCTATGACATTATCCTTACTTATTTTGTCCACAATGGTAATATCAAACTCCTACATCAAAAGTAACCAACAAATTATCTTTCCTATTATAGTAGGTTTGTTCTTAAATACCTTATTGTTGCATGATTGGTGTGGATGAATAATTGGTAACCTATAATGTAGTGTCAAAATTTGTTGATGGCATAAATGATGGTAAAAAATTATTTCTATATTATAGTGTAGTTAATTTCATCCCCTTGAAGATTTTTGTTGATAAAATAGATTTCATAATTCAAAGATTCATCCTTTTGGCCAAGAATAGTTCCTAAAGTGGTATAAGATGCATCTGTATGAATGTGAAAAGGATTTTTTTAATCAGGTCCTCTTAGAACAATATTTGTTATGATAAGGTCTTTGAGTTCCTAAAAGGTAGTTTGAAAATCATCAGTCCATGTAAATTAAACATATTTAGTAAGTAATCCAAACAATGGGGTGGCAATTTTACTAAAATCTTTTATGAATCATCTATAATAATCATCATGTCCTAAAAAACTTCTAACATCTTTTTATTTATATGTTATGGGTAGATCTTTGATGATACTTATCTTTGTTAGGTCAACTTGAATACTAGTAGGAGATATATGATGTCTTAACACAATCCCTTTAGTCATAAGTGTTTTAACTTATATTTACACCCCTTGAGGAGATGCCTAGCACTCCTCATCCAAGTGGCATAATTAAAACATCTCTCTTGTTGTGGGTAACAATTTGTTAAGATGAATCTCTAAAAGGGATAGCTCCCTTGATGCACTCTTTGAAACACTCTCATATTCATCAACATGATATGAAAAGGGGTAAGAAGACAAATTAACAAAACTAAATGGTGATGCACCGATATTTAATTTCCTCCTATTGATTGAAATTATACTACTTAGAGAAAAACAAAGCTTTCTTCACAAAAAAACTCACAACACAAGATATATTATTACATAAATGTTTCATATTCTAGGTTCAAAAGACATTTGCATACTTAGGATGGTAATGGATTATTATTTGGGAGAATAAAATAATGAACCACTTCTAAGACACTTTTAAACTTAGAAAATAACACTAACAAAAACCTATAACAATTACTCTTCTGTACACTTGGTGAACAATCAAGGATAACATGCTAGAAAAGATTATCTTCTACTAGACAAGACCAATAAGATTGTAATAACAATCAATGTAAAACATGTAAGTAGAGAAATCAATTTTCTATTTCTTCAATATTTATTCAAGTAAAAAATTACCCAAGGTTTCACCATTAACTAATGGAGGCTGCCAAAAAGAGCCAGAAGAGTCAATATTTATAGCCTTTGGAAAAAGAAAAAGATAAGGGAAGTCCAAAGGTCACTTGCACACTTTTCAAGTGAATAAAAGAGGTTATAAATGCATGATAAAGAGGTGTGAAATGAACCATACAATGTCAGGAGGTCCAAATGTCCATACAAGTCATGAAACCTATGAAAAGTGGCATAAAACTCCATGTCTTGGATCAAAAAACTACCTTCATGGTTTAGACCTATTTGAGCATCCCACAATTGAATAGGGATAGGTATTATGATTAGGATTAGAGGAAAGACTTTTAGACATGTCTCTCCTTGCATTGGTTGGAGTCCTAATCATCTAGAAACTCTTAGAATGAAGCCATCATTACCTGTAATCTATAAAACTCCTCTTTCTATTACACCTCACACATGGCCTCAAAATTAGCATCAACTTTCCATGCAAATCCATGGGAGGGAGTGGATGACACTTGGAAAGACCCTCCATGGATTTAGACTACTTAGGTGCACCTTAAAAGGACATCCACTTAAGGTTTTCACACTTCTCACCCTTATAACACTTTATATGGGTCTGTTATGGCTTCTTCATCATACCAAGATCTTAAAAAAGTGTCAATTTGTTTCAACCATTCCATACAAATATTTTAGTCCACTGTTCAACCACCTATAGGCAGGTATTTTGATGCATAGACATAGAGTTGAAAATGAGAAGTATGAAAGGTATCCATGACTATGAACTTTATATTTTCTCACCAAGCATCCTAATGCACTTATAGCAATACTAATAGGTTGGAACACACATCAACCTTTTCACACCTCAGTATGATGTCAACAAAGGCCTTGTAGGTGTGCATTGTCATGTTATATAGGTAGGGCATCAAATGGGGAAAAAACATGTTGGTAAATAGCTTCAAAATAACTCAAATTCATTGCCAACCTTCAAGTACATGACCTCCATCAAGAACACCTTGAAACCAATTCCAACACATCTTCTCTAACATGAAAATCACTTACATATACATGGAATAGAGTAAGCAGGGGTATCAAATGACATTTTGACTTGGTGAATGAGCATATGATCAAAATTGTGCTTTATTAAACATCTCAAGTGGAATCTCTTCATCTATTGATAGCTTGGATAACTAACACACTCTCATTACAACTCCATGGACATGGATAAATAATCTTATACAGGTGACTGCAAGTGAGGTTACACATGGAGTTGACTAGGAGAGATGGTAAGGCTACAAGATACCCAAAATATGACATGGTGAAACCAAAACATGGAAAGAGGTGGTAATATAACCTTGAGACTTATATAACATAATTTCTCAATTATATGAGACATCTATAGGAAAAAAAACACTCTGTAAATAAGAACTTTGCTTGAGACTACACATAGTGTCACCTTCCTATAGCATGGACTAAATTTCTCATAAAAACTTTATGAAATATTAAAATAAGAATGGATACCATCTAAGGAGGTATCCATCATATTTTAAAACCAACATCACCAACTAGTTTGTACAGATTTGACCAAAATGGAGCAAAGCCTATAGGGTGCATGAAATAGTAATTAAAAAAGTATAGTCAACTTCATGAGGATGGTTCATGAATCACAAGAAATTATTATTAAAAAAATTTATATGTAAATGAAGGTATTTGGGTGCAATACAACCTCCTAAAATAATTTGTCTTGAAATCTCTTCAGTTGTCCATACTGAGCAAAAACCTTAAGGTCATTTCTGTATGCATAAAAATGCAAAAAAGAAGCAAAATAGTTTTGTATTTAAAAGGAAAATTTCATATAAAAAAATGTATATATGATTCTTAAGAAGGTTAAGAGGCATTCCATGATCTTTTCCCATGTGTTACACTTCCCCATGGGCCGTACAAGTGCCAAATGCTCATTTTTTTAGTTAGATTCTTGAATTTTAGTTAAAACACCTATAATATTCTGATGTAACTAATATAATTGATAGCTAAACTGACTTATTGGATTATTACAATGAAAAAGGACACTTATTTACCTTGGGAAGCATGCCACTTGCATTAATGACCCTTAAAAGCACATTAAATGACCCAAAATGACAAATAAGCTAATGAAACCATGATTAAGGCTAGAAATGCATTATATAACATTAATTGAGCCATAATATACTTTATGAAAGATATTTATACCCCTAAATATATAAAAAAATATTTTTTTACCTATAGGGGTCCAAGTTTGACTTAAAAGTCAAACTTGGTCAATAAAATGGTGACTCATGGGGGCAGTATGACTATTATACTAAAAACCAGTAGCCTTATTCTATCATGGGACAAGGCAGTCAATGATTTCTTGAATAAAAATATCAAATAATATCCTAAAACACACATAACACACCAAGAAAACACAAGATAAAGCAAGACATCAATAAGAGTCACACATGTGCATAAGCACTTAGGGAAAACAAGGAAAATAAAAATTATGTACAAGGAGAGAGGAGAACCTTAGTATTAATGTTTGAGATATATCCCATTTATTGGGATATGAAACTCCCCTCCATCCAACTTCAATATTTTTAGATTATTATGTTTCTTGTATTGGGTGATAACATAAGGGCCACTCTACAAAGAATCAAACTTTGTGTGGTTTCCAGGTTTAACCCTATCTTCATCCCACTTTAGAATAATATCTCCCTCTTGGAAACTTCTTGGCATAGATTTATTATCAACTTATCTCTTTATTTAATATTGGTGAGCTCTCATAGTTTGTAGAGCTTGATCTCTTGTCTTTTTAAGCTCCATCACAACTTGACTTCCATGCTTTCATTTTCCATAAACTCCAGTTGATAAGTGAGATCCAAAGTTAGTAGCTCAAGTGAAATAAGTAGTCTAGCTTCTCTCCCATAAACGAGTTTATATGGCAAGTTTTCAATTGCTCTCTTGGGGGTGATTCTATCAACCTAAAGAGCTATCTTCAACTTGGAATGCCATGTCCTTTGATTCTCCTCCATTGTCCTCTTGATAATCTTGATTAGATTCTTATTGGTGGACTCAACTAGTCCATTCCATTGTGGATAATAGTTGGATTAAGTACTAAGATATATGCCATGCTTCAAATCCCATTCACTTATCTTTAATCCAAGAAAAGCCAATGCATTATCTGAAACTATTATTAAAGGATCCCCAAACCTTGTCACTATGCCGTCATAAAAGTCTAAACTAAACTTTCATTTGCTTTTTTGAGAGCTAAATCCTACACCCATCTTGTAAATTAATCCGTAGCAGTCAACACCCACTTGTGGCTAGGACTAGAAGGTGGGTTAATTAGGCGTATGAAATCTAGACCCCATTGCATAAATGGTTGATCTACCTATATTGGATGAAGAGGAAATGTTGTAATCTTTTGTTTACCATAAAAGAGATCATATTTTTTACACTTCCTTATCCAATCATGGATGTCTTTGAAAAAACTACGTTAAAAATATCCAACTCTCATAATCTTAGCAATTGTGGTTCTTGAAGCAAAGTGATGATCAGTTGGTCCATCATGAAACTCAAGAAATATTTTCTCAACCTGATCTGATTCAACACATCTCAATAACACACTTTATAATTCCTTCTTAAACAACACTCCATCAATAAGTACATAAGTAATAGATTGTAATTTAAAGTACCTCCTTTTAGCTCTATCTAGTCTTTGTGGACACTCATTGATTTGAAGAAAATGGATCATATCTTGTGTCTAACTCATCATTGATGAAGACGCAGTTTTCATAATATCATCATGGAGTGTTAAAATAACCTCTCTTTGTTTCTTCAAATATGAATCAAGGTGCCCACATAACCCCTTCCATTTCACTACCTTGGTTGTCTTGATTTCTACATCATACTATATCACTTTTGTGATCCAAGCAACCCTTTTTTCATAAAGGAAGTCTTTGACACTAGGATGAGGTACCAATATGTTAATCTTGTTTTTAGATAACATATTCCTAAACTTATTTAGGATTCTAACAATTGAAATTACTTTCTTCTCAACATAGGTGTATCTTACCTCATAACCCTCTAATCCTTAACTAAAGAAGGCAATAGGTTACTCCAAGTTTTATTAATTTGATGGAGTGAACATGGTATAAATTACCTCATCATTTCCAAAGGTATACAATTTGAATTCCTTTAATAAATTATGACTTACAAGAGTTGGATCTTGGGCAATAGCTTGTTTAATCTCTTCAAAACTCCTCATTCTTCTTGTCCAAGTGAACACTTCATCTTTCCTTAGCATGGAGGTTAGAGGCTTGAATAAATTAGTAAAATTAAGAATGAACCTCCTTATGAAATTTATTTTTCCAAAGAAACTTTTAAAACCTTTCTTGTGTTTGGGTAAAGCCAATTCCAAAATTGCACTCACTTTTTCAGGATCCATGGATAGGCCCTTCTTTGAGATAATGTGTCCTAAAATTTTACCTTCATAGACAAAAAAAACACACTTATTTGAGTTGAAAGGTATTTTAAACTCTCTAAATATCTCAAAAATATTCCTAAGGTGATTCAAGTGATCTTTTTCATCCTTATAAAAAACTATGATATCATCAAAATACACCAACACAATGTCATTTATTAGACCTCAAAAAGCCATATCCATTGCACATTGAAATGTAGCTCTAGCATTATACAAGCCAAGAGGAATTTTAATATAATAATATGTAACCCATTTATTATTAAAGGTTGTTTTATATTGGTCACTTTCCTTTACCAAAATCTTATTATCCCTGAAATATCCATCAAGGAGAAAAAGCCTTTCACTACCTAACACAACTTGCAAAATCTGCTCCATAGAAGCAAGATGATAGTGGTCCTTTAAGTAAAATCTATTCACATCCATAAAATTGACACATAACCTGATTTCCCCATTCTTTTTCCTTATCAGGACTAAGTTTTCCAACCAAGATGAATGCTTAATAGGAAAAATTATTTTGGACTCAATCAACTTAGTAAGTTCCTTCTTCATGAGAGGCTCAATCTTAGGATTAATTGTCCTTTGTCTTTGCTTAATATGATTAGCATTATCATCTAGATATATGGTATGTTGAGCTAAGTTTGGATCAAATCCCTTTAAATCACTATATTCACATTCAAAGGAATTAGAAAATTCCTTGCATAACTCAATGAAAGCATGTTTCTCTTCACTAGTACATACCTTCCCAAGAGTAAGCAACTTATCTTTGAATATTTGTACTCTCTCATAGTTTTATTGATTATTAAACATGTTTACATTTAATTTCTTCCACTGATCATCATCATTTAAGATACTCTCAAGTGTGACTAAGCCTTTAGGGAGCTTGCTTGTTTTTAATTATACAATTTGTCCTCCAGATTTTTGTTGTAGTTTGCACTGATTCTTTGAAGAAAAATTAGGCTCCTCTTGTATAAAAAGAGATATTTTTTGGTCACTATAAAAAAAATTTAAATTAGCGACATTATTATGTATATATGGCCTTACAATCACCTTGAGATGTGGTTGGTTCTTATCTTCTCTTATCTCCTTTGGAACATCAAATTGAGCTCTAATTGTTACCAACCTATCAGCATGTTTATTGTCTTCTCTTGGGATAGATTGGATGTTGAAGGCTTGGAAAAATTCCAAAACTTCCCACACTCTATGATTATAATAATTAATAAAATAGTTCTTAGTCACATTTTGGTCTCTTGATTCACAATCAAATCACTATCACCATACACTTGCAATTCTTTCACACTTCTTTTCCTAGCCCACTCAAGGTCATGAATAAGGGTCTCATATTCTGCCACATTACAAGTAAAATAGAATTGAAATTTGAAAGTGGAATATTACCATTCCTTGGATAGTGAAACCAAAATTGCTCTACCAACTACCCCAATTTTACTTCTAGATCCATCAAAGAATAACTACCATAAACCATCCATGTTTTCAACTGGATTCATAAAATTTATCATGAAAGAGTCCTCCTCATGAATTAAATACACTCCAATACTATCCTCCTCTATGAATTTTTAAGGATAATTCTCATAATTCTCAACTCCCCATTCATCTAGATACAAATAAAAAAATCCTTCAAGAGAAGAAGTTGGAGATTGGTCCATGTGAAGTTTTTCCTCATCAAGAATTGTATAATTGACATTTTCAACTTTAGGAATGTATGGATATAGAATATTATGTTGAATATGCTCAGATTCAATATTCACTTTAGTATTATACTTTGTCCTAAAAACTATATAGGACCAATTGGCTACCAAGTATCCACCTATCTTGGCTGTAAACTCTCTTGACAAATAAAGAGCAAAGTATCGAGGTAAACCTGCCATAAACACATCATGAGGGATAGAAAATTTATGACACACATGTAAAATTAGATTAAAATATTTTACTACTCCTAAGGTATTTATTGGTGACCCATATAATTAAAGAACTCCTTTATCCATTAGTTCATACTTGAGGCCTAGTTTATCTGTTATTGACTTGGGCATAACTGAAGTAATAGCCCCACTACATATGATGAAATTATGGACTAAGCAACCAATAATGATCAATAATAAATAAAAAATGAGGATTATTATAATTTTTATTCACTTTTCCATCAATGGGTTGAGTTCCATTCACCAAAATAACATTCTCACTCTTATCTGATCCAAATTGCTTACCTAGTCCTTGCAATTCCTTTTGAAGCATATCATTTTTTCTTGGTATTGTCAATTATTCCCATAATGAAATATTCATATGTAAATTATTAATATAATCCAAAAAATTGATATAAGTATTTATCACCTTGAAATGCTCTTTGAAAGCACTAGTGCCTGTTGGTGTAGCTTGTGAAGGTGGATGTGTAGGAGATTGCTTTACATTTTGAAACTTCTAATTTTATTGCACCTTATGGACTAAGTTAGACCCACCCACCATTAGAGATGATTTAGGAGTCAAAATAGGTCCTTGATTATCCCCTTGTGTCTCTTCAATAGCCTTATTCTTAGATTTAGTGTTAGAGGCCACACTAGTATTCACATTACTTGGTATTCCCAAATGATTGATAGCACAAAACTCTCCCTCCAAATGATTTATACAAGTAGAATAAGATTTTATTTGTATATTTTCCATTACATTTTTCATTGACATCTCAAAATTTGGAACTTGAGGTACTTGGCCACCTTACATTGTCATGTCTTGACTAGGGATTTCATTGGCATATGCAACTTGGCCTTGATTTTGGTCATAGGAGGGATGCCATGATTGTTATTGAAAAAAGTTGTTTTGAGTGGGAACAAGAGATTTAGAAGATGATGATTAATTAGTTTTTCAACTTTTTTAAGGTCTAGCTTGAGTGATTTGACCTTCTCCTTGATTATTACCTTAAAAAAGAGGCCTATTTGTTTTCCCAAACTAATTGTGGGACTTTTATGGCCTATAAATTTGAGCTTGTTACCTTTTGAGGGAAAATAATTCAATAGTAACACTTTGGAGAAAAATCTTGACTTCATGGATCTCATTGGTGGGGGAAATCGTATACTTTTATTGACTAGGTAAAGGAGCCAAGGTAGGTATGACAACTTGACTAAGAGGCTATAAGTCAGGGAACAATGGCATTGGTGGCCTAGGAGAAATCTTCCCTGATTGAACAAGATAATTCTCAACATTGATAGCTATCTCATAGGTAGAAGGTAGTGTATTCCCATACATGTATTGGATCATCATGGCTACATCGTTATTCAATGCTTTTACATAATATAAAAAGGCATAATTTGGGGTAGGTCTCACAAGGGCTGGGATCTTATATCATGTTTATTGAAATCTAGTGTTAAAATATTGCACAAACTCCTATGGTTCCCTCTTGATAGTGTCCAATTTCTTAGCTAGTGATAGATGATCACTCTTGTCTCCAAATCTCTTAGTCAATAGATCTCTTAGTTTATCCCATGAACCTATAAATTTTTTAGGTAAAGTCCCATACTAATCGAAATATTTATCTTTGAAAGACAATGCCAATAGCCTAATAACCACATTCTCTTGAGTGATATTATGGATATTGTATACTTTTTCTATGTTTATAATGTGTTCAATGGCAGTAATAGGACCTTCTTCACTAAAATATGGAACATTCTTAAGGGCTACTCTAGGAATTTGGCTATATTAGGCAAGATTCAAAGGAGATGATCTGGTGAAGGGTATAGAAGGTTGTGTCCTAGCCATATTGGAATGTAGAATATGGGTATTAGAGGTTAAACTAAATAAGATCTTGGACTTATTAAACACCAACTCCCTTGAATAAGGATAAGTATCCACAAGCCTAAACCTTTTGGCAAAATATAAGGGCAATTGTATAAACTCAAAGGGTATGCCTTTAGCAACAGTCCTAGTGATCACTTTTGGCATGGAAATTAAGGACTGATCAACAACCAAAAAGTTGAAAAATCTAGTGGAGTTTCTAAGTACTGAATATATATGTTCTTGTATCTACAACTATGCCAAGACCAACACCAATCTTGGACAATATTATAAGACTTAGAGTCCCAATGAGCATTCCAAAAACTATTGTCACTTATATTTACACCCCATGAGAAGATTCATAGCTCTCCACATCTAAGTCACATAATGGAAACATCTCTCTTGTTGTGGGTAACAATTTGCTGAGATGAATCTCTAGAAGGGCTAGTTACCTTGATGCATTCTTTGAAAAACTCTCCTATTTATCAAATTAATATGAAAAAGGGTAAGAAGACAAACTAATAAAAATAAAAGGTGATGAACCAATATTTAATTTACTCCTATTGACTGAAATTATACTACTTAGAGCAAAACAAAGCTTTCTTCACACAAAACTCATAACACAAGATAACTTTTTACATCAATGTTTCATATGTTAGGTTCAAAAGGCATTTTGATGCTTAGGAGGGTAATGGATGATTCCTTTGTAAATTATAATCATGAAACACTTTTAATACATGTATACACTTAGAAAATAATACTAACAAAGACCTGTAACAATTAATCTTATGCACACTTGGTGAAAAATCAAGGATAACATGCTAGAAAAGATCATCTTCTACTAGACAAGACCAACAAGATTGCAATAAAACTCAATTGTATAACATATAAGTAGGAAAAATAATTTTTTATTTATTTAAGAGTCATTCAAGTACAAAATTGGCTAGGGTTTCACCATTAACCAACAAAGGCTACCAAAAAGACCAAAAGAGTCAATATTTATAGCCTTTGGGAAAAGAATAAGATAAGGGAAGTCCAAAGGTCACTTGGACACTTTTAAAACTAACAAAATAGGTTAAAATGCATGATAAATAGTTATTAAATGAAAAATTCAATGTTAGGAGGTCAAAATATCCATACAAGTCATGAAACCTATGAAAACTGGAAAAAAACTTCATGTCTTGGCTCAAAAAATTACCTTCATGATTTAGACTTATTTGAACATCCCACAACTAACTAGGGATAGGTATGATGATTGGGATGAGAGAGAAGGATTTCATACATGCATCTCCATGCATTGGTTTTAGTCATACTCACCTAGAAACTCTTGGAAGGAAGTCATCATTTCCTATAGTCTAAAAAACTCCTCTTTCAGTCACGCCTCACATGTGGTCTCAAAATTAACATCATTTTTCCATGAAAATATGTTGGAGGGAGTGGATGAAACTTGGAAAGAGCATCCATATTTTTAGACTACTTAGGTGCACCTTAAAAGGACACCCACTTGAAGTTTTCACATTTCTCACCCTTATGACACTTCATAGGGGTCTGTCATAGCTTCTTCGTCATACCATGATCTTAAGAAACTATCAAGTTGTTTGAACCTTTCCATTAAAATGTCTTAGTCCCTTACTTAGCCACTTGTAGGTAGGTATTTTTATGCATAGACATTGATTTGAAATTGATTAGTATGAAAGGTATCTATGACTATGAACTTTCTATGCTCTCACCAAGCATCCTAATGCACTTCTAACAATACTAAGAGGTTGGAACACACATCAACCTTTTCACACCTTAGTATGACATCAACAAAGGCCTTGTAGGTGTGCATCGGGCATGTTATATAGGTAAGGCATGAAATGGGACAAAAACATGTTAGTGATTAGCTACAAAATAAATCAAATTCATTGCCAACCTTCAAGTACATGAACTCCATCAAGAACACCTTAAAACCAATTCCAACACATCTCCAATGTGAAAATCACTTGCATATAAATGGAATAGATAAATCATGGGTATCAAATGACTATTTGGCATGGTTAATGATCATATGATCAAATTTTCACTTTCATAAAAATCTCAAGTGGACTCTCTTCATCTATTGATAGCTTGGATAACTAACACATTCTGATTACAACTCCATGGACATAGATAAACAATCTTATACAAGTGACTTTAAGTGAGATTAGGCATGGAATTGATTATGAGAGATGGTAAGGATGCAAGCTACCTAAAAGATGACATGGTGAAACCAAAACATGCAAGGAGGTGGTCATATGAACCTAAGATCTATCTAACATCTTATCCCAACTACATGAGACCTCTATAGGAAAATAACACTCTGCAAACAAGAACTTTGCTTGATACTGTACATAGTGGCACTTTCCTATAGCATGGAATAAATTCTAATCAAAACATTATGAAACATGAAACTAATAATGGATACCATTTGAAGAGGTATACAACATCTTCTATAAACAACATCACAAATTAGTTCATATGGATTTGACCAAACTAGAGCAAAACCTATAGGGTGCATGAAACAACTATCAAAATATTACATTAAACTTCATGACGATGGTTCATGAAGAAAAACTAACCATTATTCAAAATATTTATATGAAAATGAAGGTATCTAAGTGTAATATAACCTCCCAAAAGCATTTATCCTAAAACCTCTTTAGTTGCCCATACTGAGCAAAACAAAATTGTATGCCTAGAAATGCAAAAAATAAGTAAAATGGTTTTAGATTTTAAAGGGAACTTATAGAGAAAAACAAACATATAAATGAGTGTTAATAAGGTGAATAATCATTTCATTATTTTTCTCCACATGGCACACTTCTCCATGGGCCATACAAGTGCCAAGTGCTCCTTTTTTCAATGAGATTCTTGAATTTTAGTTAAACCACCTATAAGATTTCAATGTAACTAACATCCCTAATACTTAAAATGAATTATTGGATACATATCAGGAAAAAAGGACACCTGGTCACCTTAGGAATTGTGCCGCTTACAATAATGACCCTTAAAAGCATATTAAATGACCTAAAATGACAAATAAGGTAATGAAACCATGACTAAGGATAGAAATGCATTATATAACATTAATTGAACCATAATATAGTATTTTAAAAAGATTTAGATCCTTAAATATCTAAAAAAACAAATTTTTTACCTATAGGGGTCTAATTTTGACCTAAAAGTCAAACTTGGTCAATAATAAGCATGTAAAACTTTTCATTACTCAAATATAATTGATGGTCCTGGAAATGTTGAAAAATTTTATCTAGGTTGATAAAAAATTCTTCGAATGTCTACCCATAGATAGTGAAATCATCCATGTAGATTTCAACATAGTCATGGGAGAGATTAGAAAATATGCTCAAGATAGCCCTTTGAAAAGTAGTTGGAGCATTGCAAAAACCAAATGGCAAGATGACATAGACATAGGTTCCCCAAGGGCAAGTAAAAATGGTTTTGCCTTGGTCTTGTAGATCAATTTGTATTTTATTATAACCACTATAGCCATGTAGAAATGAAAATTACTTCTTCACTACAAATTTCTCCAATACTTGATCAATAAATGGAAGGGGAAAGTGATCCTTCTTGTTAGCAAAATTCAACTCTTGGTAGTCAATGCAAATACATAATTTTCCCCCTTTCTTAGGGAAAATGAACAAGAGAGAGACCCAATAGCTATTTGAGATAGGAGACCATTTGAAGAGGTATACAACATCTTCTATAACCAACATCATAAATTATTTCATATGGATTTAACCAAAATAGAGAAACAATTATAGGGTGCATGAAACATCTATCTAAAAATTACATTCAACTTCATGAGGATGGTTCATGAATCACAAGCAACCATTATTCAAAATCTTTATATGGAAATGAAGGTATCTAAGTATACTATAACCTGCCAAAATCATTTATCCTAAAACCTCTTTAGTTGTCCATACTGAGCTAAAAAAAATTGTATGCCTAGAAATGCAAAAAATAAGTAAAATGGTTTTGGATTTTAAAGGGAACTTCTAGAGAAAAACAAAAATATAAATGAGTGTTAATAATTTGAATATGCATTTCATGATTTTTATCCACATGACACACTTCTCCATGGGCTGTACAAGTGCCAAATGCTCCTTATTTTAATTAGATTCTTGAATTTTAGTTAAACCACCTATAAGATTTTGATGTAACTAACATCCCTAATATTTAAAATGACTTCTTGGATACATATAAGGAAAAAAGGACACCTGGTCACCTTAGGAACTATGCCACTTACAATAACGACCCTTAAAAGCATATTAAATGACCTAAAATGACAAATAAGGTAATGAAACCATGACTGAGGCTAGAAATACATTAGATAACATTAATTAAACCATAATATAGTATATGAAAAATATTTAGATCCTTAAATATCTAAAAAAACAAGTTTTTACCTATAGGGGTCCAATTTTGACCTAAAAGTCAAATTTGGTTAGTAATAAGCATGTAAAACTTTTCATTACTCAGAGATAATTGATGGTCCTAGCAATATTGAAGAACTTTCTCTAGGTTGGTCAAAATTTCATTGAATATATACCCATAGACAGTGAAATATTCCATGTAGATTTCAACATAGTCATGGGAAAGATCAAAAAATATGCTCAAGATAGCCCTTTGAAAAGTCATTGGAGCATTGCAAAAACCAAATGGAAAGATGACATAGACATTGGTTCCCCAAGGGTAAGTAAAAATGGTTTTGTCTTGGTCTTGTAGAGCAATTTTTATTTGATTATAACCACTATATCCATATAGGAAGGAAAATTACTTCTTCCCTGCTAATTTCTCTAATACTTGATCAATAAATGGAAGGAGAAAGTGATCCTTCTTGTTAGTAGAATTCAACTCTCAATAGTCAATTCAAATACATAATTTTCTCCCTTTCTTAGGGACAATGACAAAGAGAGATAGCCACTAGATATTTGAAATAGGATAAACAAATCCTACATACAAGAGTTTTTATAACTTGATTTTGACAATGTCTTTGACTATAGAATTCATTTGTCGTTGGGGTTGGCAAATAGGTTTGCATTATTCTTTAATGTAAATTTGATTTGTACTTAAATCTAGGGGTATTCTTCTAATGTCATGGTAATCCCAAGAAAATGTTTTTTTTTCCTTCTTAGCATTTTAAGTAACTGACTTTCTCACTAGGGTGTTAAGGAAGTGTTGATGTTGAGAGGTTTATTTGGCAGGATGTCTACTTGCTTTGTTAAATAAATCATGGTCTCTACATTGGCAATTGAATTATCATAACTAAATTGATGGGGAAGTAATTGATGGAATGTCTAAATTTCTCTTAGGGATTCAATAAAATCATTCTCAGGAAAGGTATTTTGAAGAGGGTATGGTGTACATTCTAATAGGTTGGTGGCTATAGGATCTTGTCAATAGGTGTTTTAAAGAATACCAGTAAGGATAGTGTCTTCTTCTTAGGCCTACAGGGCTGGAATATAATCAATTATGCAAAGAGTCTATAAAGAGACATCTTATTTAAAGTCATGAATCCAAAATATTGGTCCATCATTCAGGCAAGGCTGAGCTGGTGGATACAACACCAATTTTTTGGTGTCATTTCCATTGGAAATTAGTATTTTTCCTAATCTGTAGCCAATAAAAGCATTAGTGGTGGCCAACCATGGGTGTCCAAGGATGAGAGGATAACCCCCCAAATTTTTCTTTAGATGTAGGATAATAATATCTATTGGATATTTACAATAATATAGAGTGATAAAAAGGTCCTCAATAATTCTTTCAGGATTAATAGTTGATTTGTCAGCCATCTAGAGGATTGTGGGTGTTGGATATAAAGTGGTAAGCTTCAGTTGCTGCATAGTCTCCATGGTCATCACTTTGATGGTTACACCCAAGTCAATTAAAGTATTAGAGATGGGTTGGCTGTGGATGCTAACATTAACTACAAGACTTTCCATATCAAAATGTTTTGGGGGAACTATATTTCCCAACATAATATCTACTGGTGGGCCAATGACCGAGACTGTTTTAAGATCCTTCTTCTTTCTTCCCAGTTTTTTCAAACATAGCTCTCTAACAAATTTATTGTGGATAATAACATCCTTTATTTCTTGAAAGAGTAGTATTTTTATGTACACATTCTTGAGTTATCCTAAAATATCAAATTCAAGCTCTAGTTTAAGATGTGATATGTTCAATCTCTTTGGAAAAAGAGGATTGCCAATTTCTTTTTGATTTTTGGATGGACTTGGCTTAGGATTGGCCAAAAATGGATATGGATTAGTATGAAGTGGAGCTATTTCAAAGTTTTCTATGATTATGGGTGAGGTGGGTTATGGAGGAACATAACCTGAGCAAAGTTGATTTTGATTAATATCCAAGGTGTATGTTGGATCTTGCATTATTTTAGTGGATTGTGTCAGCTAAACTAACTTATTGGTAAGATTAGGGATGCGATAGGTGGGTAATTGAGTGGTTTGAACATGTTGTTGAGTGTTTGGCATTATGGCATGTTGTTGTCATGGTTATTGCATTTGCTGGAGAAAGCCTCGATTACCTCTCCATTACTATTGCCATAGATTAGAGGGCTAAAACCTTTAATGGTTTTGAAATTTCCACAGTTGAGGTGTTTGTCCATTTTGTTGCATCCATAATTGATTTGGGGTATCTGCTAACTTGTTTGAGACCAATTTTGATTGGGTATATTCATCTAAGAACTATATTGAGCATTATTTAAGAATTGAGAATTTTCAAACATAGAGTTTGATGACACACGTGATCTTTTTACCCATAGTTTCCATTTAGCCATAAAAAACATTTGATTCTCATCTTCTCATATGGTGTGTAGCTCCACTATTTCAATATTCTCCTCAATTATGTTGGTTACTTGATCTTTTATGGAATGGTATGTGCAATTCACCTTCTTCTTTCTACATTTAGGGTAATAGGTAGCTAAGGCTTTCTTGGTTTATTATTTCTTCCTCCATGTATGTAATGTATCAAGCTAAGTATCTAGGTGACTGATGATGTCCTGATTCATGTCCTAGAGTAGGTTGTAAACTTCACCTTTAGACATTCTTGCAATAGATGATGCAAGAAGGGTTCTGCCCTACTCTTGTTCCTGATTGACTTGGAGTAGTTCATATATAGAACTGTTAGTTAATTAAATGATAGTGTATAAATATCACCACTAGACATTAGATTTTTTAGCAATATCATCTTAACTGATTCCTTGTCCATTGTAGTTTGCTTAGATTTTTACAAGCTAAAAAAAATCTTTCCATATATTCCTCCAATGACTCATCATCAGCTTGTGTCATTTAGAAAATGTCATCTTTCTTATTGTTTATACCCCTAAAATAGTCTTGTTATTTCATCAAAAGCTTCTTCATTATTCCCAAGTAGAAATGGCATCCTTTCCAAGTCCCCTGAGCCATCTAAGTGTTGCATCTTTAAGTGTTGCTGGAAACATTTTTAGTTTTTGTGCATCTTGATTATAATCATAGTTGTAGCACAAGATGTCAAACTCAAAACTAAATGTATCTAGATCCTCATGTGCTTTTACACTAAAGATAGTGAGGGTAAACTAAGGGATATTATTCATGGGTGCATTTCCATTAGGAGTAAGGATAGGAAATTTGAAATTAGTAGACTCATTGGTAGTTTTTCTTCTTGGTGATCCCCCATGAATACTCTTTGTGTTGGTAGACGGGATGTTGTTGCTACCCAATGCTCAAAATTCTTATCAATTCTTTTATTTCCTAGGGTGTATAAGATGGAAACTTTATCTTTTTCCTTAGGAATGTATGGCTTCCTATATAATGGGGATGGTGTGGAGGTTTTAGAAGATTCTGCTAGTGTCTCGACAAATAGTTTCTCTAAATTGGAAGATTTTATTGGCCTGGTGTTTCTTCTAGGGGTAAGAATAAATTTGAATTCATTCTTACAAATAAATCTGGGTGATGGAGGAAAGAAAACTTTAGATTCTTTAGTATGAGGTGATAGAGTGGGAATTATCAAAGGTGGTGCATGTGGGTATCTTCCATGGGTATGAACCTTTTCAAGATCTCCAACTTGTGCTACCAGTCTAGGAAAAAGTTCTTTCTTCTCTACCTCTTCTATTGACACCTATGAGTGATCTTTAGGATTTGCTTCATGTTCCTTAATTTTTTTAGGATGAATATTTGATCTTGCAGCAATATTCAATAATTCAAGTAAAAATATTCCTATATAGTCCCCTTTGTTTTGCATATGTTAACAACTTTTTTTTTAAACTTTTTGCCCACCTTTCCTGCATAAGGTTAGTAATATGGGTTTTTTTGAAATTTACACTATCCTACTTGAAAAATAGAAATTTAAACTATAAAATAAATAAATATTTAATCTAAAGAATAACAAACTTTGGAAATGAGAATAATAAGCATTTAAAAATAATTTATATCAAGATTGAATATTATAAGTGTGTGACACCCTTCCCCGACAATGACACCAAAAATGACTAGCAACTGATTCATATCAGATGTACTTCTCTTGACCAAAATGGACAAGGAGAGTCACCATGGACCTATACCTTCTATTTCATTTAGATTTCAATCCAAAGACGTAGACTTGATAGGATGATGTCACTGTATGTGCACACTCAATCTCTAATTTGACATTCTAATAATTGTATCTAAGATGTTGAAGTGCAATAAATGAAATACTTCAAATAAAACATAAAAAAAGTATTGGTAAATAATTTCTCATGCACTGGAATATTCTTTAAACAAATCTAAGAAAGAATGTAAATCACATGGTTCATAATTAAATCACACAATGCATAAAGAAATCAAATAACATGTTTAGTTATTAAATTGGTTTGGATTGTTGATGTAAGGATTCCAAAGGGAGCCCTTTCTCCTTCTGTCTTTTAGCTTCAATCCTTCCTCTCACAAAACTTAATTGAACTCAAAAAATCTTGTTCATATTAATCAAAAACTACAACAATGAATTACTTCAGAAAGTTATAATAATTGTTGCTTGACAAAATGTACTTATGATAATCTCTAATGAACATCTACTATCTCTCAACTCTGTTTCTACATATTTATATACCATAAAGGATATTATTTTATGAAAAACATTATATACATTATATTCTAAGATACATTCAAATTGGGATAACCAAAATTGGTTCCTTTCACTAAAGTCATCATTCATAGGAATTATGTAATACTGTTGTAGGATAAACAAGATTGTTTCATTCTTTAACCACTTCCTTATTGAGATCCATTGAGGTTAGAATCATTTCTATGAGTCGGTTGGAAGATAATCAAAATCTATTCATCTACGGTTTTGGTCACGTAGTGGCTATAGGATGGTCTGTGTAATGAGATTCTTTTGTTATAGGATGTTTTACACTACATACCTATCTCTCCAAAACATCCTTAAAACACATTATAGAAAAATCATCCTAAAGCAATAGATAACCATCATATATTTAATTTCAATACATAATTTCAAATATTTAAAATATTATAGAAACATAATGTTATATGGCTTATGAAAGTAGCAAACTGTATGAAAAAGTGTTCAAAATCATGGTTAATAAGGAGGATGAATACAATAGATAGACACAAGAATAGGGCATTTATGGGACTCATTAGCCTACTCTTTTTCAAGATGTTAAGGTATATGTTAGGTAGTTTGATATATGTCACCATGTAGGGAAACCAAACTAATGAGATGACATGCCTCTACGACTAATTCTCTTAGGAACCATTTGAAAAATGGGCCATTAATTTTTTTGGCCCCATCACTCTAGCTGGATGATGAATAGGTTCACAATATATCATCACTATGACTGACTATCTCACATGTTGTGTTGAAGCTGCACCTATAAGAAATTATATTTCTACCACTACTGCATGCTTCATTTGGGAGCATATCAAAACTCAATTTGGATGCCCATTAAATTTTACTAGTGATTGCAGAACCCATTTTCTAAATGAAATCCTCCTTGTTGAGTTCATGATTGGTCATCATAAAATAACACCATATCATTCACAAGCTATTAAAACTATTGAGGCCTTCAATAAGATCTTAGGTACCATCCTAAAAGAGATTTATAATATTCATCAAATTGACTAGGATGATAGAGTGTCTATAGTACTATGGGCTTACTGAATAACTTATAATCACCTAAACAAGAGCACACTATTCAATTTAGTAAATGGTAAAGAGGTAGTCCTTCTAGTCAAATTTTTGGTACCATATCTTTGTATTACACATGTAGGATAATTGGATAAGGATTCATCCTTGAAATCATGCCTAAATAATTTGTTACATATTGATGAATCATGTTTCCTCACTCATTGGAGTCAGGATGTGGAAAAGTGCAAACATAAAGCATGACATGACTGCCACATAAATCACAAAACATTTTCCCCAAGAATGAAGGTCTTGTTATATGACTCCAAGTTCATGCACCATTATAGAAAAATTAAAATTCATTGGGATGGCCCTTTTATCATTCATAGCATTCAACCTACTAGATCTTATCGGTTACAAAAGTTGGATGACCAGTTCCTTCCTAGGCATTACAATGAAAGCTGGCTCTGACTATATATCACTTTTGAGTCATTAAAGTATTATAAAAAATATGGCTTATGCCATTAGTTTAGGAGTTCCTATTTTTCAATTAAATTGTTTCCTTTGTTGCATGTAACTATTCATTAATGTAATTGGATTTAAATTTTGTACTTGTATTTTAGTGGAGGACCATGACTCGGTTTTAATGGGGTGAGAAATATCTGAATTCATGATTAAACATATGTGCACAAGTCACCTGGGTAAAAAAATTACTCAAGGTGGGTATGTAAAATTTTAAAGGCATGTAAATCATTAAAGACATAAAAACTACATAGCCTAAGGATAGGGTGTTCCCTCCAAATAGTTTGAAAATTCAAAAGACACATAGCTATCTTCCACTCCATGAAAATCACATGACATAGTTATCTTCCACATCAAAGGAAGGCATGAGATAGGACATGTCATTAATATGAAAGAATAGTGGTTATAATAATGTACGAAGGGTGTGACAAGATAATTATTATAAATGCATTAATGACAATAAAAGATGGTTGAAGTGCAGTGGCTATTAAGAAATGCATTTATGTCAAAAAGTGATGGATGAAAGGAGAGGGGTAGTAAATGTGGTTAAATCCATAAAGCCCATAAAAAGGTAAGTTATCTCATTTTTTCATTATACCTTTATGTTTATTTGAAATTAAAAGAGTCGAGAGATGAGAACAAAGAAATACTAGATCCAATAGTGAAGAGAGCAAGATCAATTCCAGACCTAAAATATGAAGCATCACAAGTTGATACATAGGTTTTAATCCAAGAATTGATTCACACAAGTAAAGCATAGGGTAACTATGGGACATGACCATGATAGGGAAGGCTTGTAGGTTGTAGATTACATGGGAAGTCCAACATTAGAGGGAAGTTTAAGCTTGAAAAGCCAAAGTTATTGACCATAATCACATATTCCTTTGAGAACATTGGAAAATTATGCCTCAACCTTTGGGATCCTCAAAGGGTGATGTGACCTATGAAAAAGACCCTAAGGATTGATCCATTATTGATGATCCCATAAGAGGAGGAGGTACTTAGAGGAGAAGCTATATTCATTAGAAAAGAGACACTAGAAAAGCAAGCACAATGCATAGGAGGAAAAACTAGTATGGCATGCTAAGCCAAGAAGACTTCACCCACACCACTAATGATTAAATAAATATAGTACCCTAAGATGGTGATGTGTGTAGAGAATTAGGTCTTAGGTGACGAGTCTCACTATCTTTGACTACAACCATCATCAACCTAGGAATGAGGTTGAATTGTAAAATGATTAGTGAGTTGAGTGCTAGAACACTAAGAACCAATTGGTGTATGACCTTAAGATCTTTAACACATTGAAAGTTATAAGGTTGTTCCATCTATTTAATTTTATTTAATTAAAAAAACCCATGGAGGCCATCAAGTTCCTTCTCTCGTGTATCCATGCGGACTATCTCTACTTCATCAAGTGTAGTATGAAGATCACGCCTGAGAGGATAAGTAAAGTATCGAGGTTGTAGTGTTTAGGGTTGGATGTGGCCTATGACTTGGGGGACACTAAAGAGGTCTAAAAGATAGCCATGGTGGTGATGTATTAGAAACAAGGCCATGCCATGCATATTAAGAACCTACAGGATCTTGCCCTCCAGGTTACAATATGGATCATCATGACCAAGATCAGTGGGATCGATTATTGGAAGGAGGTCAACATGGTGTACCTATACATCACACACCAAGTCACTCAGGGCTTGAAATATAACTAGGCTATGTATTTTAGCCATTGAATTATCAAAGACATGGATAAGACCCATTAGATTCCTAGTCATAGATTTTCATGGGGAGTATTTCTCTTTTTGATGGTTTTTTATAAGATCAATGTACCAAATTACACTATGGGAGTGCTAAAGTGGGCATACCCACCCAAGAATAGGTCCCTAGCTGAGTGTTATAAGGCATTCACATGCCTAGGTCATATCACCCCTATTATAAGATAAATATGAGGTATTGGTTTGATGGCATGAGGGAGGCATTCGGGAATGAATGGCGCATCCTGAAGGATTTGCCCCTTGGCCACTGATCAAGCACAATTCATGGTGAAGTAACACTTCTCTCTCATGCACATCAAGATGGTCCCTTATACATAACTCTCCACATGGATAAAGTTACCATATGTCTTTTTGGCATGGTACTTCATCAACTCCATGAATAGGATATATGATGCACAACCTATTTCCTTGGAGTTAGACAAGATCAACTTGGAGATTCACACTCTATGGAAGATGTATGCCTATCTAAGAAAGAAGACATACAAAGAGAAGAAGGAGACAAACCCAAAAATATCAAGGTCAATTTCATATTGATGGGAGAATAAGTACACACTCTATTTTATATGCTAGAACCCAAGAATAAGGACTCAAAGGGAACAAAACATGAGAAGGAAAAGCTCCCACCAGCACCTCCCTTGAATAATAATAAGTGGGTTGAACATGATGTCCATGAAAGTGGTCAATAGGATCCCCAAAAATGGCATAAGAATGCCCAATCACCACATCCAAACCCCTCACCACCAAGACCCTCACTTCCTCACCCTTCTCTATCGCACCCTTCTCCCCCTTTCCCTTCTCCTCCTCGTCCCACTCCACTTCGCCCTTCTCCTTATCATCCCACTCCACCTCTCCCTTATACTCCTTGACCTTCTCCACCCAAATTTACACCACCAAAAGTCCCTCCACCCCCACCTTCTCCTCCACACATTCCTCCAACTCCACCTTCACCCACTAAAAAAACTCCACAAACATCTCCCCAAAAAAATTCATCATCAGGAGTTGCACATCAGTGAGCCATAGAGCAAGCACTCAAATAGGAAGTCCCTACAGTCTAGATAGAAGCATCATAATTCAATTTTGAGAAGACACCCTCCTTGGTGCAAGAGGAGGAGGCCACCTCTGATGACCTGCCACTTGACATTGAGCAACTTTATGAAAAAGAGGGGGACAAAGAAGAATAAAAAATGATCAAAATGGGTATTGATATCACTTTTTTATCTACCAAGGCAGAGATCAAGGTACTAGAGCACGACCCAAATAAAGGGAAGGAGCTGATTGATTTTATAGAAGAACCTACCATCGATGCATCTACCAATCTATGTGACCAATATCAATTTGGCATCCCTGATAGGATGTTGTATCTATGGCCACACTTCCTTCCCCATGATGTAACTATGGAAACAAGGAAGCAGGTGTCCTTATTGGACATGTATAATGAGGAGCATGCCTTTGAGCTCCCTCAAGACAACTTTCTTCTAGGTTTGATGTTCTTGCACTGCCAAAAATACTATGGGTGGATCCCCAAAAGATCACCCTTCTACAAGCCAATGAATCATTCTTGAAGATGGCCTTAGAAGTCGTACACCAAAATATTTTGTTAGCTTTTGATGGATGTAACATAGAGAAGAAACATACCTAGGTGGTGGGTATGTATAATAAGGAAGTTTCCACCAAAAAGGCACTTGAGAAGGAAGTGGATGTGTTGAAATAACAAGTAAAGGAATCCATGGAGGAGAAAGTTAAAACATTAAGTTTGTGTAAGATAATTTTTGGCAAGGATCTAGCACTAGTGGATGACGTACCTCTTGATAGGGATGTCATAGACAAATTTAAAACCTTGGTGAACCTCTTATTAAAGCGCTATAAGGAATAGCCCATGATGATAAATGAGGGACTGGAGATAGTAGAGTAATTCACTGAGGTAGTTGAATTCGACAAGCATTCCCTAGAAAGAGTTGGGGAAGTCATCTCCATTTTGGATGGGATTTTTGATCGATTAGTGCACCCAAATAAAATCTTAGAGGATCAACTCCAAGCAAAATAAGCTCAACAACAATAGATGGATGATGTTTCCCTCCTAGTTAGGGATCTAATCGAGCATGCAAAGGCATTCAAGGATGTGGAAAAAATGGAGGAAAATATCAATGCACATAACCAGTAATTGAAGGCTATTTTTTTATCCCTCTGAGGATAGGTTGTTGAAGACGTATCAACACTTGAAGATGTCTAGAAGGATGCCAACACGTCCCTATATGATCTAGTCAAGAAGGCCAATGAGACATCTAACCAACCTGAGGAGATGAAGAGTTCCAAAGAGGCCATTGAAGTAATAATTGCCAAGTTACTTGACACATTATTGAGATAATGTCAAGAAGCAGATCGAGCAGATGGGACCTATATTTTTGGTGGATGTTTTGAGTGAGACTTAGTCTAGGGTGGACTAAGAGCGTAGTGTGGGGTGATGTTGGACCCTAAATTTTGGCTAAGTGTTTTGATATTTTGGTGTGGAACTAACGCGGCATGGGAGGAGCTTAGTACGGAAGACTATGGTGTAGAACTCAAATGACGTAGAAGCATCATGGTGCAGAACTGGCAGGGTGTGAAAGTACAAATATGCATAATCTCTAACATAAGATGACCCAGTCAAAGGAGAATTAATCATAAGGAACCCAAGAGCATTGGCCTCAAAATAATAATGAAAGGCTTGGGGAGTGCATGGGAAGTAAAATATGGTTAAGGAGAGATTCTTGAGGGTCACCCAGACCTTATCCATCCGAATTTTGCATCAGCCTACAAGGAGATAAACACATGGCAGTAAGGATCTAGCATAGAATGAATATATAGGGGCACAAAGGCCTAGGTCCTTAGGAGAAGTTAGTTGATAGAGCACCATGACTCTTGTTTTGTAGAGAGTTTGTTGGTCAATTACTCCTGTCATTATTGTCGTAAATACTTGATCAAGAATAAACAAGTACAAATATCCATATTGTAAAGCACTGTGAGGATGATTATACATACATACATACATACATACATACATATAACTCTTTTTTGAAGCTTAATATATGACTTGCATATATTATAAGCATTCTTGTGTTCATGCTCAGCTAAATGGATAGGTATGTATCTACGATAGGTTTAGTTGAGAATTTTGGTGATTGAAACTTAGTATGAAATATAAACATTTTTTTTCTAAATAACAATCTCAAAACTTCATGGCACTCTATTGCGTGATTATGGTGGTTGAACACAGGGACACTAGGATTAAAGTAGTTAATATTGTTCTCTATGTAATATATAATTAAATATATGTTTAACCTAAGAAATATAATTAAATTAATATTACTGTGCAACATAACCTATGGGAATCAGTCTCTAGCTACACATTTTGGGTGAGTGCACACGACCACAGTCTTGTATGAAAAGGCCAACATGCTAGCTCATTGGGCTACACTTCAACACCAAAAATCTCTTAAGAATGAAATCCCAATAATAGGACCTGTAGACATTTTAAACTAATCATTTATAATAAGAATGATTAATAGTCACCATATCTATATTACTAGGGTGGGCTTTTTTATTAGGAATTAGTCCTAACATGGGTGCTCTAGTGTGTTTAGGTTAGTACTCCATATAATTAGTTATTAATTAGTGGAGAGTTTAATTTATTAATATATAAGTGATTTTTTAAAACAAATCACGTAGCGATATTGTGAGGAGATATTTTGGGATTGTGTTAGTTGTTATTTGTTAGAATAAAGGGAGTATTTTTTTTTTTAAATAAAGGAGCTGGTAAAAATTTTATTCATGAAAAGCAGAATACAATCAACAGACCACGGCAAAGCCAGCAGAGCCAGCGCCCAACCACGCAATCCACATCATCCCCCTAAGCGCCCAGCAACTCAACGGCGCCCTTCACTCCTCCCTTCCGTCAATATCCTTACTGAGAAGGCGGCCCAAATGTTGGCGCGCCTCATTATGCAGACCTTCCCACTCCTCCACATACAGGGCGTTCCCTGCTCCAGAACCAAATTTAGCCAAAAAATCAGCAGGTGCGTTCCACTCCCTGGGGATATGCACCCAAACTAGCGTCTCCATCAGGTCACTAACTTGCAATATCTGCTGAACAATCAAGGATAGTTGCCAGCTCACGTCATTCACTTTCCGTTCCTGAAGCATATTGATCAATATCTGCGAATCGGCCTCGCAATGAATCTTTCGCCAACCAAGCCCATAGGCTCTTTTCAGAGCATACAACACCACCAATCCTTCCATTCTATTCACCGTCTGTTCCCCCTGGTGGGACGAAAAGAGAAAAACTAAGGCCCCCGAGGAGTCTCTGCCAACCCCACCAATCCCAGCGGGTCCAGGATTGCCACGAGACGAGCCATCCGTGTTAATTTTTAAAAAGCCATCCGGAGGTGGCGTCCATCTCCCTAGCCTTTGGATCTTCAGCTTCTCTCCATTTCTTCGCCTCACCCGGGTATAATTCACAGAACCACACTGAACCCCCAATCTCACAACCAACGCAGCATCGGTCTGTGGCAAAGGCTGAGTAATTTCACTCTTGGCCGAGATAGTCTCCTGAAGCATGCCTAAAATCCTGCGCCATACCTGTTGGAGAGCCAGTTTTTCCCCTCTAAAAATTCTCCGATTTCTCTCAAGCCAGACCTGCCATAAAAGGAAAATAGGTCCGGAGTACCATGCCTCCTGCAAAAACTGAGTACCAGAAGGTGGTCTATCCAATCTAGACCAAAACTCAGCCAAAGAGGAAACATGAAGGCAACCACATCCCCAGGCATCCCACCAGGCATGCCAAAGCTGACTAGTAAAGGAGCACCGAAAAAATAGATGCGATGACTCTTCCTCCTCTTCCATACACAGTACGCATCTCGACGGTCCAGCAATGCCCCTCCGTCTAATATTCTCCCAAGTCAGGGACCGATTCCAGGCTAGAGTCCAGGAGAAGCAATTACATTTTGGCCAAGAATAATGGCTCCAAACTCTCTTCCACCAGGTAACTTCTCCCCTATCCTCCCTCTGCTGAATCACCAGCTCTTGATATCCGAAGGAAACAGTGTATTTCCCCTTGGGATGGGGCGCCCAAGCCAGCGTGTCACTCCCTCTGAGAGCGCAGCAGTTGCGTCCCTCCAATATTCTCTCCAGCTCCATGCAATCAGCTTCCACGCCATTAATAGGCCACTCCCCAGAAGCCGCCCATCTCGCCTCTGTCGCCTGACCATTTTGAAAAAAGACTTTGTAATCGCTCACTCTGTTCCATCCGGCTTCCCTGAAATTCTGTGCTAAATCACTCAAGTGGGGATGTTGCATAATCAGCGGTGGAAAACCATCCCAAGAGTCAGTCCAAAAGTTCGCCTCCCTGCCATTTCTGCATATCCAAAAAAGTCCCTTTTTGATCAAGGCTGCTCCCTTCTTTAGAGTTGTCCAGATCACCGAACCGGCTCCATACAAGCTGTACCTGGGAATGTCCATCGCTGGGACCCCACCCAAGTACTTATGCGAGAGGATTCTAGCCCACCCACGCTCCTGCTCCACACACCATCTCCAGTAAAGTTTGGCAGCCAGGGCCGTACCTGTCAAAACAGACTGCCGAAGACCCAACCCCCCAAAACGCTTCGGGCTGCAAACAACGTCCCACCTAACCAAGCTCCATTTTGACAGAGTCAAATTACCGGCCCATAGGAACTGCCGAGCCATACCGTCCAGCTCCTTGACGAAACCAGCTGGCGCCACCTGCAGCATGCATCTGTAAATAGGCAGTGCATGCACCACAGACTGGATCAATTGAACCCGGCCAGCGAAGGAGAGCCACCTGTTAGTCCAATGGTTCACCTTGGCTCTGAATTTATCGATGATCACCTTCCAAGTATCTCTCACTTGCCTCCCAGTAGAGATCGGAATCCCAAGATAGAGCACCGGAAGGCTGCCAATCTGGAACCGCAGAATATTCGCCACCCTTCTCTGAATGGCCTGAGGAGTATTAAAAAAAAAGATGGAGGACTTGTCCTCGTTGACAACCTGTCCCGTGGCAGCCAGGTAATCATCAAGTCCTTTGCGAAAACCAGCAGCCTCTCTCAAGGTAGCCATACCTGTCAGTGCCACATCATCAACAAACTGTAAATGGGAGAGGACCGGCAATTCCCCCCCCCACCTCCATCCCTGAATAACACCCTCCAAGGTGTTTTTTCTAATCAATCGGCCAAGACCCTCAGCAAGAATCAGGAATAAGTAAGGAGACACCGGGTCTCCCTGCCTTAATCCTCTCGTCGCCCCAAAGAGGTGGGAATGCTCGCCATTCACCAAGACCGAAAAAGAGGTCGAGCTAACACAGCTCATAACCCACATAATCCACTCCTCCGCAAACCCATAGGCAGCCATCATCTTCTGCAGAAAGGACCAACGGACCCTATCGTACGCCTTGGACATGTCCAATTTCATAAACATAGCTTTCTCCCGTGACTTTGACATAGAGTGAATGGCTTCTGTAGCAACCACAATTCCATCCAGAATTTGGCGCCCCTCCACAAAACCACTTTGTTCTTCAGAGATCAGCACATTCAGCCACTTTTTCAATCTTTTGGCAATCAATTTTGAAATGATTTTATAAACCACGTTGCAAAGTGCAATAGGCCGAAATTGGTTAAGGCGGTCAGCCCCTTCCCTTTTAGGAATAAGAGCCAAGAACGTTGAGTTCATAGCACGAAGCATTTGTCTGTTATTCTGGGACTCATTAACAACATCTAGTAAATCCCCTTTGACAATTTCCCAATATTCCTGATAGAATTCAATGGGGAAACCGTCCGGACCCGGCGCTTTACCCTGCTTCATTCCGAAGACAATCCGCTGAAGTTCCTCCATATTGATAGTACGCATCAGCTGTTCATTAATATCCTGAGAAACAACACTGGGGATGCAGGAAAGTATCCGCTCCTCAACCTCCTCTGTACTTCTACCTTCCTCAGTAAATAATGTTGAGAAATACTGGGCCGCTGCGTTGCACATTTCTCTGGTAGAGGAGACCCTTTCTCCACTGTCCATAACCAGCGTCGGTATCATATTACCATGTTGTCTAGCTTTCACCGTATTAAAGAAAAAAGCTGTGTTCCGGTCCCCTTCCTGTAACCACTCAACTCTGGCCTTCTGTTTCCAAAAAATCTCCTCTCGAAGCTCCCATTCCTCCACCTTTCAGATTGCCCTAGATTCTTCTTGCATCAAGAGTTCATTGAGCCCCTCCTCTCTAATTATTCTGGTGATGCTGTCCAGCTCTTCCTGTGCTTCTTTCTTATTGTGAAAAATATTCCCGAAGTGCTGCCGGTTCCATCTCTTGAGTTGATATTTTATAAATTGAAGGCGCTTAACCATAACAAACATTGCCGTGCCAACTGCCGGCCTTCCAATTCTCCACCAATCAGCTACCCTTTCGAACAAACCCGGGTCCCTCAGCCACATAAGTTGAAATTTGAACGAAGGCTTTCGAAGGCTCTCATTGGAGGAAATGTTCAGCTTGATTGGCCAGTGATCTGAGCCTCTCCAGTCCAGTATCTCAAACTTCAAGGACCATTGACCATTCATCCAATAACACGAGGTCAAGAACCTATCAATGCGTTCAGCAATGCAGCTTTCCCCCATTCTCCTGTTATTCCACGTGAATCTGCCATTCCCCGGTTTTATATCCACCAGGTTGAGTTCAGTGATCTTCTTCCGAAGCAACAGGGACGAGGGCTCCAATCTAGCCGTACCTCCCCTTTTTTCCGAAAGATCCATGATGGCATTAAAGTCTCCAGCCAAAATCCATGGCACATATGGAAATTCTTTGCGGACCAACTGTAAATTATTCCACTCCATAAGCTTACCCAGGTACTCAGTGGGAGCATAAATGTTTGTGAAAAGAACATATTCCCCCGATTCCACACAAAGCGCCACCATGGAAAGGGACGATTTGAAGGCAATCCACGAAACTGGAAGAATCTTGCGGGGATTCCACAAGCACGCCACGCCCCCCGCCGATCCCTGAGCTCCTGTGCATTGACACAAACACTGTTTCCACATCTTGGGTGCAATTCCCAGCATAACTTCTACCGAAACCTTAGTTTCCTGTAGAAAGAGAACATCCGGATTATGACACATAACCAAATCCCGAACAGCTTTTTGTCTGGGGCCGCTGTTCAAGCCCCTCACATTCCATGAGAGCGCAATCATTTTGCTGGAGACATAAAGTGGGAGTCGATGGTCTTCACCGACCCGGACTCAACTAAGTTCTCCCCAATTACCTTAATTCTTTCTATATCCTTCCTTCGGCCGGGTTTGGCGCTTTTTTCAGCTGACCCCTTCTTCCCTTCTCTCTGCTGAATTCCCAAGTGCGGATGGGCCTTGCCTTTCTTCTCCGTCTCTCCCACCTCAGCCTGCGTTGGAGGATCCAGCTCTTCCCCTACTCGTCCCAAGTTTGCATAAGCTGCTAAGGACATCTGTTCCCCCAGTTGTCCATCCATGATCATAGGTAGAGTAGCTTCTGCTATCATCAGTGCATGGTCCATGGGTGTAGCACCAGTCACCTCGGCCTCTCCCCCCATCGCCTCTTCACTAGTTAACCCTGGAAAGATTTCCTGCTGTCCCAATGAATCAAGAATCTCAAATTTGTTGATTGAATCTTCAGCCTGTCGCTCCATCCATGATCTTTTATGTCCTCTATTCTTTCCTTTAGCCTTTACTTGCACAAAACCCTCTGAGTCCTTACTTCCTTCCATTCCAATCTTTTTCCCTTTATCAACTCCAGTGGTTTGATGAAGAGTAGGGCGTGAAGGTTGCTGATCATTCATCTTTGCCTTGGGGCATCCACGTACCAGGTGCCCATACTCGTGGCACAATCTGCATCTGAAAGGGAGCGTCTCATAATCAAGCTGCTGTACCCATGAATATTCACCTGCACTCATCTCAACTGCATCCGGTATGGGTTTACTTAAATCAATTTCTACACAAATCCTGGCGAATGTCATGAATTTCTTTCCTAAGGTCTGAGAAGAAGACCCAACAGGTTTTCCTAACATAGAAGCAATCAGCTGTAACACATCCTCCCTACAGCATTCAATGGGCATCCTGGGAAGTCTTACCCAAACCGGTACTCTATTCGGTAGCTCTTCAGTCGGGTTGAACCCAGCATGCCATGGTTTGACAAACAAACCAACCTGATTATAAAAATAAGGACCTCCTTCAAACAACCTGTTTCTATCATTAACACAGACAAATGTGATCATGAAGAAATTGTTTGCCAGCAGAGAAATTTCCATCTCCCCCTCTGGCTCCCACATTCGTCTTGCCCAGCTCTCCAGGAAGGGTAAGGAAACTCTCAGTCCCAGAAATTTACAATAAAGTGAGTGTTTGGAGTAGTACTCCACATCCTCAGCTATCATTTCATAAGGAATAATCAGTTTTGGTCTCTCAGAGCAGCGCTCCAAGCATCCATTTACCTTATTCAATTTTGAACTTCCTACAGCATTTTTATCAAACATACCTGCTGAAAACACAGAATCTGCAGGTTCTTTCATCCTGGGTTCCAATCTGGAGCCATTCCCCTGAGCCTGCTTCCCTAAAACTTCCTTGAAGCTCCTATCCATTCTTGCTGACTTCAACCCTGTCTCCCACCACTCCCTGTCACTTCCTACGCCCTTTTCCCCTTGCACCTTGCTCCCTCCGTCCACCAGCAACCAGAACGTGCCTTAAGCTTCCCCAAACGCAATCCAAAAAACTACAGAAACAGGCCAGCGCTCGGCAGCCCTAGCCTGGTCGCGCACCCCTCAGAATAAAGGGAGTATTGTTAGATGTATATTCATATATATTTTTAATGTTGTAATTAATAAATTATTGAAGTTGACTAACAAAATTTTGTATGATCCTTTGGCTCTTGCCTGTAATGGGCCTTTTTCAATATCTAGTATCATAACAGGAATCCATGGACCTCTCTATACAACATTCACTTGTTTTATGAATCAAATTGGATTAATGAATATGTAGTGTAGACCATGTGCAAAAGTGTCCATTCACTTCTGCTTGCCCCTGTCAATGAATTGTAGTGCTAAGCATGTGCACATTTGTTGGCTACACCATTCCCCTGCATTCTTCCTCTCTCCTTTCCACTCTGTTCATCTATTTCTATAGTTATTTTCTCCTATTACTATTCACTATATATATATATATATATATATATATATATATATATATATATATATATATATATATATATATATCCTTTAAAAAAGGGTATATGTATATAATAAAAATAAATCATACATCTCTATATATTTTTTTCATAGTAATTTTATAGAGCAGTATAATATCGACATAAATTTGAAGTAGATATTTACATAAAAATAAGCAACACCAGCTAAGTTGCAGACCTCTGGTTTTTATATTACCACTCCTAGGATATTCTATTGATCTGGGCATATTGACTCAATCATTTTGTTTGTGCCTTGAGTTATTTCATACCTAGATCCATTTTGACATCAAGGATATTTCTTTTGCTTTTGTATTGAAACCCATCAATTTAAGATTATATTGCATTGATTGGAGGTGACATACTTATGTTAAATCCAAGAGAATTTTTTGCATTGGATTCTCCACCAACATGCATTGGCATTCAAGCTCATCCATAGCCTCACATTGCATTCAAATCAACCTCCTTCCTAGAGTCATGTACTCAAACATGGAAAATCTCCATGCCACATTACCAAACTCACCACAAAATGATGACCCTGATCAGGGTCGGAATAACCTTCATCTCTATCCGCCTCTCCATTCCCATCGGCAATGGAAGTCTTTTAGGGTTTGTTTTTATTAGATCCGTAATATTTTCTATTTTTCTTATTTAGGTTTTTCATAGTTTGTGTTACATGGTTTTGTAACAATACCCGTAGTTTTATAAACACATACCATGGGTTTAATTAGGTGGTTTTATATTATGTTTTAGTTTGTTACATCTAGATTTAGGTATCTTTATGTTTTATATATATTTTAGGGTTGTTTTTTGGTTTTGTTTTAGATCCGTAGATATTTTAAATTACTATATATTTTAGATTCAGTTTACTTTTTAAATATTTAATTATATTGTTAAGTTTTTACTATGGTGGTTTCATTCATTTTGAATGAGCAGGATTAGGTTTATAAGTTGAAATATTATGGTTTTCTTTTTTTAAATCCGTGGTTTTATTTTTGTTTGGAAAAGTAGTTTTTAAAAGTCATTTCTTTTGGTTTAGTTTTTAGGTTTTATTTATTTATTTTTGAAGTTTTGATTTTGTGGTGTTATTAAATAGTGATATTTTTTAAGTCTTTCTTTTTCATTTCTAAATTATGTTAATATCATTTTAATTTATATTTGTTTTAATTAGTTATTTTTATAAAGTCGTGTTTTTAGTATTTTAAGTTTGGATTCATTTTTTAATTTTAGTATTTTTTTAATTTGATAAGGTAAAACCAAGTTTTACAAGAACTTAAAATCATGAGAGTGAATTACAAAAGTTTTAACAGGGCATTTAGAATCGAGAGAACAAACTAGAAAAAATTAGTACTTGTGAAAATAAGAAATAATAAACTAAAACTAATCTAGGAGGAGGGTCCCTCCTGAGTGTCTTCAACAACAGTGTTGTTCTTTGTCGGGATGAATGGTTTGTGTTTTGAAACCTTGGCATGGATATGGTTCCTGCGGCCTTCAGCTTCCTCCCCAAGGAAGATCATCTTGGGCCGATTCCTGTCTTTAACTTGCAAAGGAATTTGTTTAAGGGGGAACCCCCTGAGGAATCCTAAGGGGGATTTAAGGACCTAGGGATCTTTAATAACCAAGGAATGGAGGGGGGGGGGGGGGGGGGGGGGGGGCGGGGGGCGCTGGGCTAGGTACAATCAACAAAAGTCTAGACGATAGCCTCAGCCACCCAATGAAGTTCATTTCAGTCTTGAATCAAATTTGTCAAGCCAAGCCCTACTTGTTGAACCCTTAAATTAAAATTTTCCATCAATTATTTATTATTTTCTAATTTATTTGTCATTATGGCCTTACCTTTCCAAGTTGAGGTCGTAGGAGTCCCAATTTTAATGGGTTTGGCCTTGGGGATAAACATTAGTTTGAGAGGTAGATCATCAAAGGGGACTGAGATAAATTATTCTAGGGGGAGCATTCAGGGAGTAGGTAGAATCTCTCAGTAGGATCCTCTATCAAGGAGTCCTCTTCGAAAGAGGATCCCCTAGGGGGGACCTTTCAACCTAAGAGGGTTTGACCATGTTTAACTAAAAATATGATTAGACCTTGATAGAGGATGGGGTTTGTATCATTAATTTGGTGGAGTATAATAGTACTTTCCAAGGACTTGAGAAGGAAATATGGAAGACTGATTATAAAACTGATGAAGTGATTTAGGATTAGAAAATGGTGTGAAAAAATTAAAGTGTACTTACCTTTTAGAGTGATTTAAATCATGATCTGAAGGTAGATATCTGGCCAGTATCTTAGGAGGTCAGATCAAGGTAACCCTTTCTTGTTTGTTTGCATGAAGTCATTCATTCTAAAAAATCATTATAAAAATTCTTACTTCTTGGATTGATTTTTAAATTCCTTTGCACCTGTACAGGACATGCTCATGGTGACATCAATGAATTCCTTCGAGATGTTTATGATGATGCCTTGCATGGTGACCTTCTGTTTAGTCCATGCTGCAATGATGTCTTAAGAAACCATGGCATTGTGTTCATTAATGTGTTCCATAAACTCCGTATGGCCTCCCTTATTAAGTTTCTTCTAGACCTTCTTTTGCTCTCAGACCTCTTTACATGAAGTGGGTTCTAAGCAGTCTCTATCACCTCCCATGGTTGCTAGAAGTGCAAAGATGGAGTGTGAGAGTGGAAAGTTTTGGATGTAGGTAAAACAACTAGGGCTCAAATGGGGAGAATGCCTACTAAGGTCATATAAAAATAATTAATCCCCCTCTCTTTGAAATGAATGCAAATCTTTTGAATCAGGATTTTCCCCATAGAGTTAAAGGTATGTACGTGCGAAGGGATGATTATATTAAGTTGTAAAATTACCTTCATCATGGATGATATTATACACCTTCAATGGGATGTTGCTTGCATATAATAGTTGGTTAAATGGTGGAGATCAACTTCAGTGCTAGAAGGGAGATCGGCCACCCCATTTCTTTCTCTGTAAGTGTGAATGAGTTGGTAGTGAGGTATGCTTTGTAGAATGTGATTCGCATCATCAATAAGCTCCTTGCTAGTGTGTGATGGTATATTTTTTCCTTCCAAAGAATTAAGGATGTTCAATAAATCACCCTCTATAATGATCTTATTCTAGATCATGCTTGATGCTAGCTGAATACCCCAAAGGGATGCCTTGACCTTAGTAAGATGGTTTGTTTGGTTACCCATGGGACCTGCATAAACAACCACCATCTCCCCTTTATATTTTTTTATGATGCCTCCTCCCCTAGCAGGACTCAGGTTTCCCTTTGAGGCCCCATCAAAGTTCAGTTTCACCCATCCCTCAGGAGGAGCCTTCTATTTAGTTTACTTGTAGATTAAATCTTTGGTGGAAGGACAAAGAACTTGTTGAAGATCCTAGTTTTTTAGAATAAGCAAGGCTGAGGGGGGGGGCAGGGTATTTATCTTTAGGAGGGAAGACCCTCCAATTTTTAGATATGGACTGGTAGAGACAAGGGAAGGTATTCTTTAATTTGTGTCTTTTGTTGAGGAATATGCTATCATTGTAAATTTTCAAGATGAACCAAAACTAGTGAAGAAGGGAAAGGCACCAAAGGAAGGTCAGGGAAGGAATGGTCCACGGGGGGTTCCATTTTAGAATGAAATCCATGATGCTTTTAGGTTTGACCCATGACATGTTGAGGCAGTTAAGAAGCCAATTAAATAAAGTCAAATTGAAGGGACATTTTAGAAAAAGGTGCTAAGTAGAATCTTTTGCACTACGATAGATTGGACATCTATTGGGGATAATCGGTCCTCTTTTGGCTAAGTTTTCCATAGTCAAGATTCTATTTTTCACCATAAAAAAAATAAGAAATTGACCTTGGGGGTTAAGTACTTGACCTATAAATTTTTCTAGTGGTCCCAGTTACTTTCCATATTGAGTTCAATGGAATGGCCTAAGAACATTGAGTATGGGCCATTATCTTTAGCTCTCCAGACAAAATGATCTTCTTTCTATATGAAGGGAATGTGTGTCTGGTTTAAGGCCTAATTGAGGTTTTGAATGGCTTGGAATTATTCCAAGGTAAGATCTTTTCTAGGAAGGACTTTTCAACACTTTGTTCCTTTCTTAATTTCCCACTAATTCTTTAACTTGGAGCCCCATCTTTGCTTAAGCTATCCATACCACCCAACCCATGTCTCCTAGGTTGAGAGGGGGGTGGGGGATAACCAAGCATCTTCTCAAAAATCAATTTTCTCACCATTACCAATTTTCCAAAGAGTGCCCTTTTTAGGATATATTTACAGTTGGTTATGGTTTTTCATAAGGTGGACCTATCAACAGGGCCTTCTTTCCACATGAATTCATCCTCTTCCACTCCTAGATATTTGGCCTTTAAGATTCTTGTCCATTCTCCATTCTCTTTCATCAAGTGCTAGCCATTTTTTTCCAATAATGCTCTATTCATAAAATTTATGCTTATCCGGTGGAGGCCTCTATTTGCTTTAAGGAGACAATTTTTTTCCCAAGCCACCAGATTGAATCTGAATCTTTCTTTAGTGCCTCTCCACAAGAATTTTTTTGGATTTGTTTAATTTTTAAAGAAACATTAGATGGCATTTTAAAGACTGACATTAGGTAAACATGAATACTCTGAATGGAATCCTTGAGAAGTTGGTATTTCCCTACCTAGGTGAGAAGGTGACCTTTCTAGCCCACCAATTTTCTCTAAATGTGAACAATAAGGGGGTTCCAAAGTTGGGATTTCATTTTTCTAGCAAAGATAGGGATACCTAGGTGATTAGCTAACAATTTGCCCACTTGGAAGTTAAGAATTTTGGCAATTTTTCTCTATTGAGGTGGTGGCATATTGATAAAGAAAGGGAAACTCTTTTGAAAGTTGATGCATTCGTTGGAGACTTTTTCATAGTTTTTAAGGATAAATTTGAGGTGCTTGGCTTCCTCAACTAAAGCATATCCCAAGATTATGGTGTCATTGATGAACTACTAGTGGGTGATAGGATCAGTAATCTAGGCCACCAAAATACCCTTTATTAACCTTGGTTGTAGGCACTTCTCAAACTTCTCCCCAGGGTTTTAGCTAAGATGATGAAGAGGTATGGAGAGAGGGAGCCTCCTTGTCTTAAAACTCTTGAGGTAAGAAAGAAGCCTGTAGGAACCCAATTAATAATAATGGAGAATCTAGGGGTGGGTAATTTTAGTATTTTTATTTGTGTCATCTTTTAAAATAAGTTTTGTTTAAATTCATAATTTTAGAGTCAAAGTTTTCAAATATGTTTTGAAAGGAAACTCTCAATAAAATGGGTTTTCAATGTAAAAAAAAAATCACATATTTGTAACTGAATATAGTATCGATTGAAATCAATATTCAAGTTTCTTGCCCCATATTAAAACTAAGTTTGGGGGGGGGGGGGGGGGGGCGCAATGTTAGGAATCAGTCCTAATATGGGTGATCTAGTGTGTTTAGGTTAATACTCTACATAATTAGTTAATAATTAGTGGAGAGTTTAATTTAATAATATGTAAGTGATTTGTTAAAAAAAATCATGTAGGAATATTGTGAGGAGATATTTTAGGATTGTGTTAGTTGTTAGTTTTTAATTGTTAGAAAAAATAACTATTATTAGGGAGTATTATTAGATGTATATTCATATATATTTTTAATGTTTCAATTAATAAATTATTGAAGTTGACTGACAAAATTATGTATGAGCCTTTGACTATTGCCTGTAATGGACCTTTTCCAATATTTTTGGTATTACTTACACCATTTGTCAAATACCTTTAATATGCCATCTTCATAGTGAATTGTTTAAAATCCAATTTTTTAGGTTCTCGAGTAGATAAATGGTTGAGTAGAATCACATTCCACTAATATTTTATCAACCAAACAACATATGGATTGTTCTAAAAAGATGAACACCTCAGTTAAGCCAAGCTTTTTATTTTTTAGAAAAAAAATGAAAGGTGATTGAGAAGAGGTAGTTATCAACACAAACAAACAAAAGATAAGTAACTTGAAAAATCCATAAATTTTTACATGAAAATCAATATTCAAATAGTTTTTTTTGTGCAAATGTGTATCATGCTTTCCATCCAGATAAAAACCCTATCTAGTATATAATACCTTCATTACAATCCTTTATATTGAGATTGAAAGTGTGGACCAAACATAGAAATTATATATATATATATATATATATATATATATATATATATATATAAACGTTTCTACATTGTATATGTGATGGTGTTCTAATGATGGTGTCTAAGTTTGATTAGTTTCTAAATTCATATTTTTTTTTTAAAAAATCAATTTTTTTTAAATTTAGATTAGCAAGTTGAGAATTTTGAGTGATTCAGATTGGTTTTACAGGAATGAAACATATTAGTTAATATAAAAAACTTAATATTTTTTAATAAGTTATATTAGTTTTAATTAGCAATAAAATTTTGAACCAATCATAATAAAATACTTAGAATATTCCTTAATATCACTCTAGGGAATATACTAAAATATTACATATAAAATTATCATAATAATATGTTAATTCATGTAATTTAATTGATTAGAGGTAGAAAATTATTGATTTGAATGAAAGTTATAGTACCCTCCCTTGACAAGGACTAATAAAAATACTTAAATATCAGAGGTAAGATTGAACATACTAAATTTATTCTAGCACATTAAAAAAACATCAATCATATTATCAATTAACTCCTATGTTATTTTTAAAACATGAGAAATATTTGAGGAGAATCATTCCTTAACTATTTTAAAATTTAAATTAATGAGATTTAATATTTATACTTTATGTACCCACATTTCTAGGCCACTCTTCTCAAGTTTATTTGGATTAATTAAATTTATACTAATAATTTCATATTTTATTTATAAAATATTTAATTAAATAAATTATGTGTGTAATAATCTACCTTCGGACTACACATTCACAATGAGATCTCCTATACGAAATGATCAAAACAATGGAAGTAATGCCTTTGTAATTATTTTTGTGCCATGGTGATTTATTTCAATATAAATATTAGACATTTTGTACATGATAAAATATAATAAAAATAAATTAAATTATGAAAATTACTAGGGGAAGGGGAGAATTAATTGGGACCCTTAGTTTCATTGTCCCACAATTTTTTTTAAAATGTCATGTTATAACTCACCATTTTATATTGATATTTTTTAACTAATTATTAATTAAAATACTTCATCTGAGAGGATTTTCAATGTTATTTGAAGTTGTATGATGATTTTTATATAGACATGTCATTTTTTTAGGTGTGGCCAATAGTTGGGACTCTATACTTGCCTTGTCTTTATTGAAAACCCCAACCTTGATTTCTATAGCCATCATATCCTTGTTTTCATTATAGTGAACCCACCCCTATTATTTTTGACCATCATATCCACCATATGGCCCTTGGGGAGAAGATGGGGCCCATCCTATCACTGTTGTTTGGGTGACATAGTGTTCCATTACTTTTGATATTGAGGAGATGGTAGAATCAATCTTGTCTGATATTACAGAGACTATAATGTCTAACCTGCTATGCCCTAAGGTTGATATTGAGTTGTAGTTGTCATTTATACATTTGGTCTTGAAATCCATTGTTTTGCACTAGGGATATGCTACATAGCTACTAAAAAGACATTCTTGGTGATGTCTTCCTTCAATCTTTGGCAAGATTTGTAATTTTTGTCATCATAATTGTGTGACATGCATAAATTACAATATGTACTAAGATTTTTTAGGTATATTATGTCAGATTAGGCTAAAATCGAGGATCGAGGCTTGAGTAGACATAATGCATAAATATTTTTAATATGTAAAATAAATTATGTAGAAGTGAAATCAAATAGGAGAGAAAATAAACATTTGCATTATCATAAAATAATTAGCCAAAAATGTCTTAGGAAAGGTACATATATAGTGAAATATAGACATGACCACACACCCTCATGTATGTGAAATTATATTCCCTAATGACCTAAAATAATACCTAATCAAGATAAATAACTCATTATGATCAATAGCCTAATAGGTCATCCACATAGAGAACCATAATAAATAGTGAATCATCTTACCCTAAAATATAGACATTTAGATCATAATGACATCTAGCACACCTAACAAAAATAAGAATGAGTCCATCTTGGCATACCAAGCTTGAGGAGCTTATTTGATATCATAAATATATTTTTAAAAGTTTGAAAACTAAGGAATAATCTTACATAAATCCTTGTGGTTTCTACATTTATATTTCCTCTATGAGGTCATCATGAAGAAAAACACTCTTCACATCTATCTGATGAACCTCACAATGATGTGTTGTGGCAATGGCAAGAGTAAGTCATATTGAGTTCATTTTGGTAACTAGGGAAAAATTACCAATATAGTAAATGCCAGGTACTTGAGAAAAACACTTTACTACCAAACATTCTTTTAACTTGTTTAGGAACCCATTTATTGCAAATTTTGTTTGATAGATCCATCTACTTCAAATAATTTTCCTTTCCTAAGGAATAGGGACTAATTCCCAAGTGTTTTTCCTTAGCAAAGAACCATACTCCTCTTCCATATAAGTATGCCACTTAGGATTGCCTAATGGCACAAAATTATTATGGATTATAAGTAGATGCAATGAATGCATGTGGTGAATTCTAGAATTTTGAACATGCCTTGTGTTGTTTAATGGATCTCCAACCCTATGGCCATCAATTTATAGTGTCTATGTAGCCCAAATAATACCATATGATAGAGAGTTAGGAGGAGTTTCCTCATCCTTTAGAGAAAGAGGAGGTGAGTCCCCATCAATACTCTCACCATCAAAATTAGAAGAATAATATAGATCATAAAGAAGTTTCTTAGGTGGATTTGAATCATCAGAATTGGCATTGAATCCTAATGCATAAAAGGAAGATGCAAAAGTGTCAAGTGGGGATTATGAAGGACCCTCCTAAAAATTAACACTTCCTTCAATGAAAAGGTCATGATTCATAATATGGAGTAGCATGCATCCATTAACACCCGTAGGATATCTAATGAAGATGTAAGGTCGACTCTGAGGTTACATTACCTTATGTTTATTTTTAGAAATGTGGTCATTTTAGGAGAACTAAACACTCAAAATTGTTTAATTTTTCATTTTTATCGATCCATACTTCAAAATGAGTGACTCCCTTCAATTATTTATGAAGAATCCAATATTGAGGTGTAAGAGACTTGGAGTGTATCATAAAATTGAACATTTCCTTTAAGTACCTATTATTTAATTATACAACACCATTATGATGAGGACCATATGGAGTTGTATGTTTTAGCTCAATCCCCTCTAAAGTGTAGAATTATTCAAAATGATTACTGACATATTCATCACCATTATCTATGCATAAAATCTTAATGAATTTCCTAACTATTTTTATACAAGTGCTTTGAATTCCTAAAAATGATCAAAAACTTTAGACTTATGATTAATAAAGTACACCCAAGTATAACTCAAAAAATCATCAATGAAGGTAAGCATGTATTTAGTCAGGTTGAATGAATGAGCTATATGTGGTCTATTAATGTCACTATGAACTAGCTAAAATATATGTGTAGCTCGTCATGATTTATCTTTTTCATACTTATCTTCAAGATGCTGACCAAGTATTCAACCCTAGAAAAATCCATCATACAAATGAACACATAACAACCCTAAAACCATGTCATGATGACTGAGTTACTCTAGTACTGATAGTTGAGATGACTAAATTGCTCATGCCATAATTTACTCACACCATCTGAATGAGTGAGTAATGTAATAAAGGGTTGATTAGGATCAAAATTTAGTAAAGTATAAAATCATGATTGGTGATCTATTTTACCAAATAAAATTATAGTCACTTTGCACTTCCATAATAACCATAGAATCAGGTGTGAACTCAAATCTCTTGCCTCAACTTATGTGATTTATCTAATAAATAGATAGGATATTAGTGGATAATGAGAAAACGCATAGAAAATATTTAAATGTCTCATAATTCACTTCAAAATATCCTCTCCCACTAAATTCTATAGAAGTATTATCACCCAATAAAATGGAAGGCATAAAAAAAGACTCCAAGATTGAGAAAAGGTCATGTGATTAAGTCACGGGTGCAATGCACTGTAATCAATTACCCATGTAGAAGGTTGGGATGAAACTATAAGTGATTTGACCTTAAATTTTCCATTACTACTATCTTTAACCTTAGAAGACTCAAGCACTTATGAACTCTAGTTTTTTGAATCAGGGACACTAATATTGTGTTTTTAAAGCATGTTTATCAGTTGATTAATCTATTTATTCATACATTTGGTTTCATCATGCCTAATTTTATTAAAGTATCACATATGAGTCTCTATTTCTTGGGTTTCTCACTTGAAGAGGAGGATTCAGTTGATGATTTGGACTTAACATCAATTTTTTGACTATTTCTTTGCTTTAGGTCTATCTTATTCTATTTCTTCTTCTTACTATTAGAAGTCTTCTATGTCTCACCACTCATAATTAAAGCATGTGATTTAGAAGACTTTAGTGTACCCATTTGAATAAGTTTGTCTTGATCCTAAGTCAATTCAATAAAAAAATCATCCAAGGATAACATGATTCATGTATCTCCAAGGGCACACTCGGTGGCATGGAAGGTAGAAAGGAAGACATAATAGTTTGGACCCAACTTGTCAAAGATGGAAAGAATCAAATTTTCATCTTTTTTATCAATTCTAAACAATTTCAAATGCAACTTGAGTGATTTGAATTTGGTGAAGAAGTCTTGTAAAGTGTCAAAGTTACATAGGCTCAAATTGATGAGAACATTCTCTAGCTCATGACCCCTCATAATGTTTTACTTCCTAAAGAGTTTTTCCAATCTAATCAAAACATCATTATTTATGTGAAAGAGCAAGTTAGGAGATATTGACACACATTAATAGGCATCGTCACATATGTTAAACCACTTCATCTTCTCTACGTCAGGTGTTGGTTCTATTTTAAAACCCCCTAGTGATCCAATTTAAACCTTTATTCCTCAAGACGATTTGTACTTTGAATTTCCACTTGAGATAGTTGAATGGTGTAAGAAAAAAAACCATATTCTAATCGATGGTGTAGAAAGGTTATATGTGTTGGAATGAGCATGTGAAATAAATAAGGGTATGCAAGCCTCCCTAAAACCACAGAGTTTTAATTTTAAAAATCTCAAAAATAACACCAATGTATAGATCTTAAAATAAAATGCACTTTAAAGAATGGCACCTAAAAATGAGCTATATGTTGAAAGTTATGGGAGATTGATGTTCTTTCTCACAATAGAAATCTCCACTTTTCATAAATTTTGGGTGTGCAAAAGTTTGACTCAAATTTTCAAACAAAATTTAATCCCCATTGGGTTGGTTGTGACAAAGGGATAAAACCCCATAGAACTAAAAGCTAATACTTATGATGAGCGCACCCTAATTTCAAATGAATAGTACTACGAACCCCATAATTGATGTTTGTGTGTCCATCACATCAAAAATACATATCATAATTGTAAGTGATGGGATGGTAGGGATTTTTGATAGTGCTAAGATGAGTTACAATTTTGACAATGTCAAGATTACACACAGTTATGATAGGTGCCAGGATGTTGAGGCTTTTTGGGAGTACTGGGATGATCCATGGTTATGATTATGCTAGGATTTCATAGAGTTATGATAAGTGTTAAGATCAGCCAAGTTCAAATAGGTGTCAATAGTATTGGCATTTTTGACAATGGTCAAGATGAGTCAAAGTTCCAAAAGGTATTGAGATTTTGGTAGATCCAACTGGTATTAGAATGAGCCAAAGTTTTAGTAGGTACTAGGATGAGACAAGATTTTGGTAGGTGTTAGGATTAGCCAAGGTTTCAATAGGTGATAGGTGATGGGATGGCTGACCTTTCTGATAGGTTCTTGCAAATGTGACAAGTTTGATGGAGTTGTAATCAAGTACAAGAATCCCTCCAAGTATAAAATATTAAAATTTAGTACTACTATAAAATCCATGAAAAACCCACCAAGTTTATCCAAAAATATAGAAATGGTTTTTCCTTTGGAGATCCTAATGATACAGATTTGCATAGAATCTAATAAAATACCTCCAGACCCTTTAAAAATGGCCCAAATTGATTGTAAATAAAAAGAGTTATGTTTATAGGTGATCCTAGAGTTTTGACACCTTTTGGATCTAATGGTAAAAGTTATTTTCCATAAAAATATACCATACAAAATATGACCAAAAATAGATGCCTTTTACCATGTTATTTTATGAATATAGATCAACCAAGGACTTTAGAAGAAGAAGAAAATATGATAGAGGGTGAATCTTCAGTGTGTTAGGTGAACAAATGATAGATCTGTGACATGTAAGTTAAAACTCAAGATTTCACTACATGAGCTTTGGCATTTGGCTACCATAAACCATGCTTTGATACCATTTTTGGACTAGTCTATTAATTAAGATTAAGGTCAAAGTAGACACAAAGCAAAATTCTTTGTAATATGCAAAACAAATTATACCAAAGAGATACATGTTGTAGAAGCAAAATCAAACATGAGAAAACATAAGTATTTGCATTATCATAAATTCATTAGCCAAAAAACTTTAAGATAGGTGAAAGATAGACATGATATTAAATCCTCATGCATGTGGGATTATCTTCCCCAACAACCTAAAATAATAGGTAAACAAGCTAAACAACATGTGTAACGAAAACCATTAAATGGAATATAAAATTACACTAACATATTGTTGTAAAAATGACATTTCATAGTCACATGACTTATTACCCGATAGATCTCACATAACTCTTTTTTGAATTTTGGGTAGTTATTCCTATGGTGCCCCTCTTTCCTACACTCAATACACCATAATCCTATTTTGGCCTGTTAATTTCATGTAGATTGTGGACTTTCCCCATAGTTTTCTATCTACTCCACCTAGAGTACAACTACTCTAGCATCTACCTTGTAAGTGAACTAGGTTTGAGTAATGACAAACCTAATTTGAGGGCTAAGCTATATAGACCATGAAGCCTTTCTATAACTTGAAATAGAAAATATAGTATATTCATTACATCAGATAACTTGTGATCAAAGTCCCATACTAACTTGCCTGATTTTTGGTGAATTTATTTAAGATCTTTTATTGTCTGACTCATGCATTTACTCATTTTAAGTTCTCCTATCATCTAATTTTTGACATCCTAAAAATTTAATTTAGTAACATCACTTTTGTACATGAATTTTAGAGCTCTACCTAATAAGTCTTGTATGCACCTAAAATCTCTCACTCTATTACAGTCGAGTAATATTCTTATTAGTCAACACTAATTCCACTCATCCTATTTTATTCTACTAATTTATCCTATTTCTATATATATATATATATATATATATATATATATATATAATATATATATATATACCCCTTAAATATTCCTACATTCACCAACCTTATTTATCCCATTCCCTCATTAATTATTATAAATATCCCATTATCCTAATCTAATCTTATTTATATATTATATGGGAATTTAAAATTCCCATAACCCCACCTACCCACCTACTAACCTGTACCCTAGCCTTTCCTACATCCTTATGACACCTAATCCTCCTCTAATCCCCACTTAACCCTCTTTTAATCATCATTAACTCCTAGAGAGAGTTATAGAACTCTCCAAATCTAGAACTCTCTCCAAACTAACCCCCCCTTTAGAATTCCCTAATTCGAGAGATTTTCATGGAATTAAAAATTCCATGGAAATTTCTTAGCCCTAGATATCAATGGCCCAAGTTTTAATTTGGAACATTGATCCTCACCCACTTGCATATAAAAATAATCTCTCCTCTAACCTCAAACCAACTAGAAAGTTTTTAGTCAAACCACGTCAAAATGAGTCCTTGAATCAATCATCCAAATCCATCATCCACAATCCAACATGAAGCATCATAGTGTCAAATCTGAGTCTAATAAGCAATCATGAATCTTGGAATGGAGGCATGAAGAGGTAAAAAGAGATTGTAATAGTGTTTTATTTGTGCTAATTTTCTCCATCTATCCATTCCTATTGGTGCTGTCAAGTTTTGGGTTTTTATTGTCATTTTGATAATATTGCATTGAACTTAAAATTTGGTACACATTTTGACAACCACGGTGAAACCTTTTCTCCCATTTAATCAAATTTTTATTAGTGTTGTCTTTTACTAGCCTATAGGTTTGATTGAGTGAAAAAATCCAAATTTTTTGAAATTTTGACACTTTCTAGGCAAGTCATGATATTGCACTGTTAATCATGATATTACAGTAGTGGGATTGACAAACCCAGTAGCAATATCATAGGTTATCCACTAGTAGTTAGAGGTTTAATAAGGTTTTAAACAAACCCACAACTCTCCCAGTCATGGGATTACTCTATAAATAGTGATATTATCATTTTGAATAGAGATATTATCAAAAATAATATTTAGGCTCAGAGTATAATTTTTTTGTGCTAACTCTTTTGTTGTTGTAGGTGTCATGTGTTTTTTTCTTGCTTTCATGTGTAGGTCAAAGATAAAATCCCCCCAAAGTCAAATGACCATATACTCTCAACAAACCCTTGACTCTCCTACTCATTGTATTACCCTGGCAGTAGAGGGATTATCATTTGTAGTCATGGTATTGTCCTTTCTTCATAGTATGGTAAAACACTCCCCTATCACTTTTGGATCCTCATTTCTAGTGTTTCCAAGATCTGTCTAAGAAGTTTTCAGTAATTTTAAGATAAAGCTAAAGAGGTTGTCCTTTTGTTGAAAATTTTAAACATTCCTCTATATAAGCATATCACCACTTTCTTTACCTATCAATAACTCTTAATAAGTGGTGTTTTCTATCTTGAAATGTCCACAAGAGGTAGAGGAGGAGTATACTTATCTAAATCCCATCATACCAACTAGTTTTCCCATATCTGACAATACCATGACTGCTATAGTCATGGGTTTTCCCTATGAATAGCAAAATTGTCATTCTTATTAGTGGCTTCATAGTCTAGGTTAGCTAGGGTCAATCTTAGGATCTGGTGGTAGTCTTTTATTATTATAAAATAATTGTATTTAATATTGAAGCCCTGTAAATATTTTTAATAGTATTTTTAGGTCATATATAGACTATTTTTCTTAAACATTACAATACTACTACTTGCATTTTTACTGCTAGTCATGGGTTTATCAATTTGAGTCACAATTTTGTGGTTTAAAACAAAACCACCATTGTCAACTCACTCCTAGTCACAACTTCAATTGTAGGATTGTCAGACTATCATGGCTTGGTGGTTAACCATGACAATTTTCTAACATTTTGCGGTCCTATCACTAGTCACTTATGAGATTGACACCCTCATTGTAGGATCATCTATTCTAGTGATGAGATTGCCCTGTGTACTTGTAGGATTGTAGAAACTTGTAGGATTACATAAATTCAGATTGATAACCTTATTCTTGTAGGTTCCTTGGAGACTTTGGCACCCCATCTGATATCTAACCTTTGTGATTGCAGGGAGGGGTGCTACTTAGTCATTTCTACTATAGATTTCATTATATTTGAAAATTTGATGATTTAGATAGATCATTATCTTCTTTACTTGTAAATACTTATTTTCTTGTTGTGTGTGTTTTGTTTATTTGTAAATGATTTTTCATATCATGTTAAAACACACATAGGTAATTAGATCAGTTGATTAATCTTATCATGTGTTTGTTTTTCCGTCAAACTCCCCTAGGATAACATGTGATATGGAATTGACACTCACACATGGGATTAGTCTATAAGGGTTAGTATTATGGATTTCATCACTACATACTAACTAAACTTAGTGTTTTATTGGAGTATAGAAATCAAGGACAACTATCATTAGGATAAGAGGTTGACCCCATATAGGTTATCCATGAAGGGGAAGAGTTAACTCTCTAAACCAGACATTAGACAACACCCTATATGGACTTGGGCCCCAAAATAACATCATGTATATCAAGGACTCACTTATATCCTTTTTTATATATTAGAGTAGGGACTTTGGCTATAATATGTGTTCCATTATAGGTGTTAGTAACAGTGCCAAAGTGACCATCAAGTGCAAGTAAGGATGAGAGGGTTCGATCGATTCTATAATGGGTCATCAGCCTACAACCTCACTTTTATATCTAATAGATGGTGTGGGCATCATGTTAATCTCCCATATGGTTTAATAATTAGGGCTATAATTGTGCATGATTGTTTGTGTGTTATGATGAGACCCATTTTGTTTGATAATCGAGTCAACCATACCCATACTTTTTGTGTGCATACCTTAGAAAATCTATAGGATCACTTCCATTATCCCATCATTATTTCTTCATCTCATTCCTTCATCCATCAGCATCTCATCTTGACTATCCATATCACATCATCTCTCTTTTTCACTCCATAATATTTACCTTACTCCACATTATTTTCATTTCCTATCACTTTCCACACTCATCCTAATATCATCCTTCTTCCTTAATAATTTATATATTTTGACCAACATTTAGACCATCATATACCCCCCATAATCACACTATATCATTCCATCATTCTACACTTGATTAATAATGCCTCTTGTTTCTACACCCATCCCATAACACTTAGCATCCACTACCTTTTATCATATCCCTTTTGACTATCGCACTTCCCCATATCCTTCTATCCATATCATTTTCACTTAGTTATCCTACCCAAACCTCATAGGATCCATCTAACTTAGCAGCATCATCTTCTCACATCCTTACTTGTGCATTTTTTTTAAATCCTTATCATACTTCCATCCATCCTACAAGCATTCTCTCATCTATATCCATTCCATAGTATTTAATATCCACTTATATTTCATATCCCTATATATTTGACCCATCTTATTCACTTCATAACACATTCCTTCCCCGTTTTCCTTATATTTACCATCCTATTTATATCTCATAGCATCCCACATATAGTGATTATCCACTTTCTATTCATTATCTTCATCATCTATTTCCTTTACATTTTCATCTCATATCTATATCAACATCACTATCCACACACATCATATTACACCTAGTATTTACCTCCATCCATAGCCTCATATAATTATCATCTTTCTTATTTTTTTTAGAATAGTTTATAACATCCCCCTTTACATCATATCCACCTTCTATCACATCTTATTGTAATTATTTTATCCCCATAATCCATATTTTACACCAATCATCCACTTATCTACCCATCTTATACTTTTATCATCTCATCCCCTCACCTGTTTTATCCTCATAGTCCATTTCTCACATTTATTATCCATTAATCTACCCATTTTATCCTTATATCATCATATTTAATTATAATTCTTATATCCATATAGTCCATTTCTCACAACTATTATTCATCCCTCCATCCATATTATCCTTATATCATCCTATATCCACACAATCCATCATTTACATTTATTATATCTATATAGTCCATCCTTCACATCTATCATTCATTATTTATTATTTTATCTGCATAATACACCTTTCATATCAATCATCCATTCCTCTCATCCTTAACTTCTCCTATATTCTTGTAATTATTTAAAACTCTATAATCCATCTTTCACATAAATCATCCATTAACCCATCTATTTTATCTTTATCTCATCCTACCTGCATAGTCCACCTCTTAGAACTATCATTCATTAATACATTCATATCATCTATATATTTTCCTATTTTCCTCATAATCCATTATTTACATCCAACCTATCTTATTGTACCCACATAGTTCACCCATTTAATCCTTGTATCATCATAAGTCATTATAGTTTGTTTATCCACATAGTCCATATTTCATAACAACCATCAATTCATCCACCTATCTTATCCTCATATTGACTCATCCCCTTGTATATATTGTCCCCTTATACATCCTTTTACACATCCCATACTATCTTGTCTTCATCCCATCTAAGTCATACCCCATCATATTGTACATTCTTGCCTAATCATCATCTTGTATATCTTTATCACCCTTTCCTTGTATATCTTTTTCATTATCCCATATCCTATCGTAGACTAGTCATACCTTGTCATAAATACCACTTCATCCATAATAAATCACACCTCATTTGACCTTGCCTTATCCATGAATCATACCATAGTCTTGACCATTCTTATATCATTTTATTGACATCACCCCATTACATATTTGATCATAATCCATCACATATTCTAATACCATCTTGTCTCACCATCCACATTCTATCCTAAGTCCACCTCATTCATATACCTAATCATCCTCGTCCAATCTTGTCTCATTATCCCATCACCTTGTATATCCTTATTTTACTTTATTTTACATAATTCTCTCTCTTGTACATCCTTTTCATCAAATCTTATAGATAGAACCATATTCCATTAGTCATCCCCTAATCACATCCTAATCATACCTCATCATCCACATCCTATCTTAAATCCATTCCTGATCACTTTGTCTTAACCTTGCCTTCATCACCCATCTAGTCATCACCTCATCTTATCCTAGTTGGCTTCTAGGTCACATACAGGTCTGAACCATCCACCTTTCATTACCCATTTATCATTTCATCATCACACTTATCTTTATTCCATTGTCTTAATCACCTTCATCACCTAATCCTACCCCATTCCATCTTGAGAAAAATTAATCTAAAGTCTTGAGATAATCTTGCCATGCTATCATCCTAATCCCCCTATCATCTTATCATCTTATCACCATCATATCATCCTAATCCACTTGGTCAAATATCATATTATAATCAATAGCTTGTTAGCATATTGTCACCTTGTCCATCTCAATCTATAAAACCCATCAATCTAATATAGTCCAATCATCTCGCCTTATTCATTACTAGCACCCATCATATCATCCTCTTGCTAGTTTTGAATATTCGGCACCCATAAAATATTTAAATTTTTTTTCCTAGATTGAAAACTAGAAATTATTGATAATTTGTTAGCACCTATTGCACTATCAGTTTGAAATTTGATCATGGTCCTTGATCCATTAAGTCTATCTCATCTCCACCATTACCTATCATACTAGCTTGGTCCTTTCGATCTATTTTTTTTCAAGAACATTATCTAATCCTTATCCTACCTACATCATCCATCATCTATCAACCATCACCATGGAGCTAGACCCCACTTGGATAGACCAATATGTAGCTACCCATAAGGATGAGATACTCTTGAAGTTCATTATGATGGGTGTACCAATCCCTAAATGTGTTGATCCCCTTCATCTCATTGTACCTCTCGTCCAAGCCTCGTCATGTGAATCTCATACCAATCTTCCATCTTATAGCCATAAACCATCATATACCTATTCTCACACTAGCAAAAATAATTCAACCTTGGCCACCTTGAATCCATCCACCCAGTCATATCCATAACTATTTGATCATAAGCCTAATTCTTCCACATCTAAATCACAAATTGAAGTGGGACATTATACTCCCCTTCCCATGTCATTGGAAGCCCTTTTCAGACAAATTGTCACTACTAACATGATGGTCTATCCACCCATCCAAAATCTTGATCCCACTAAGCCAAATCCCTCCTAGTATAACTATAACCAATACGTTCATATCACCAAACTTAGGGGCATACCATTAATCGATGTTGACCTTTCCAAGATTTTGTCTAGGACCTCATTGACCATGGTGACATAGTAATAGAGGATGAACTAGATGCATCCACCTCCTAGAGTAAACCAAAAGAGGAATTCCAAGATTACCTTCCCAATCATGTTCAAGCTCTTCCCTTTCCAAGCCAAGGTTAAGACACCAAAATTTTCCTACATGATCCTTCCATCCTCAACAAATGCTCCACCAAATCTAACTATATTCCCCATGACCCTAGTCCCCCCCCATATCTCATAAGTTCCTCCATGAGCCTATCATTTTAGAAACTATCATTCATCCATCATCTACCTCTCACCTATCACCTCAAATACCCCTTATCGAGAGGTTAATCATAGATAATGAGTCTCCTATTATCAGCATTACATCTTACACATCAGATTCAACATTAGAGTCAATGTAGATCTTATCTTCTGTTGGATCAAGTTCAACACTCGTATCCAAATCAACTTCCTCATCAGAAATGTCTTCCCTCATTGATGATGATAATGCCTATCTTTTAGAGGATACCTATAATCTAGATACATTTGATTTATTACCAAGCATATCTTTTGATCCCATTCTAGATGATGACATCATAAATGAGTTCTTGCAAACTTTATCTATTAAAGATCGTCAAAGTGAGTCTGATCATCCTTTAGATGCATCTACTATAAATAGTCCTAGTGATCCTTTTATTGATCTTGAGGATATTTTCTCTGATGTCAAAATTGGGTCTCCTAAGAACCCCTATGAAGACTATGCTACCCCATCACCACTCATTTAACTCATCATACCCTCACCACCATATTCATCCATCATGGACCCTTTTCTCCCCATTGATGATCACTTAATCACTTGGGCAAAAATGAACATGCATTGTTGGACCCTTCCTCAAGAAATAAAATATGTGCCACTAATATAAAGGTCCAATATAATATTACAAAAGTCATAAATCATAATTAAGTAATCTTTGATCCCATCAGTCAAAATCAAGAAGAGTCAAATCATCAACCTTATCCAAAAATGTCTTATCCTAATGAAGCTCGATATTTGGCACTAGGAGATTATCAAAGTCAAAATAATCATAATATTCCAATTCAAAGATCAATCTCCTTTGGTGAAGCCTAAAATTAGGCACCAGGGGTAGTCAAAATCAAATACAGTCAAAATTAAAATCATATGGCTGATCCTCCATCAAATAGTTAGATCAAAGATGAACCACAAAGATAAAGTATCTTGGACCTCCTGTAGTATTTTTTCACTTAGTACATATCAAATGAAGAATGTCCAATACCCCCAATGGTATATGTGACTACTAGTCCTAATCCCCCATCACCCATCACCTCATCCTATCATGATCCCACCATTAATTTTAGGCTTAATTATCTGTCACCCATTACACCATCATATCTCAATCCTATAATCCATTCAAGTCCCATACATCAAAATAAATCTCTAATCAAATCCATACCACACATCACTAACCTAGGCATCATTGTCTCTCCTAATGGCAATGATGATACCTAGTCTAGATATCGAGAGAGGTCGCCATCAAGAATCACTAAAGGCCACCAAGACATTCAGGCATCTACAAATTTCCATACTTTGCATCTCACCCATCATTTAATAAACTGAGATGCCCAATAAAGTCAAGAAAGTCAAAAAATATCATTCATCTAATGGTGAAAACTAGTCTTTTGGTAATAGGTGTTGGCTAAATAATCCAACAAATTTCCATACTTTGCATCTCACCCATCATTTAATAAACTGAGATGCCCAATAAAGTCAAGAAAGTCAAAAAATATCATTCATCTAATGGTGAAAACTAGTCTTTTGGTACCTTAAGCAAGTACCATGATGAAAACTAGTTTACAACATCATGGTAAAATAATTTATTATCTGCATTATTCCTCAACACTTTTTGGAAATTCCATCTATTTCACATCCTTGTTAATCCATCCCTTGTCCACCCCCTCCATCTATTCTTCCTACCCATCATCTACCATCATTTCCTCCATCCTATCTACTATTACTTGTTTTTTTGACCTTCATAAGGAAGCAAAAGGTGTCTTGAAAAATTTCCTCAAACCATCTTGGCATATCCTCCACTGGACACTCAGGAAAATAAACATTTGGTACTTTCATGATGTGGTCATTGGCTATTCCTAGTCCATTCATCCTTGGTCCCCATCACCCTCATCCTTTTGTCATCCCACACATCATTCCATCTATCCTCATCCCAATTTCTAGGTTTGGTATTCCCTTTGATAGTAACCTCATTTGTACAGTGTATACACATATCCCAAAAATCCATAAAAATCATAAAATTTTAAAAAAGCCAAAAATATTCCATGATGTCTTATCTTATGCCTAATCCCCTAGTCGCATTCATCTGGATCCTATCTTGTCCCATATTTTAGATACCACATTTCATCTTGGAACCAACTTGGAATGGTCACCCATCTCCCCATATCTTCCTCATCATATTGGCCAGGTATTATCAATATACATTACTTTGTTAAAGACTTTAATCTAACACTCATCACTTCCTATCAAGGCCTTTTCATATCTGACACCTATCCAATCACACTTTACTAGTATGGAAGCTACTTGATCCCATCACTATCTTTATCATTTCCTCTTCATGTCTAGGGACCATATAATCACTTTTGATAGCATGAAAGGCATTTGATCCCATCATCATCTCTTAGTCTCCTTGCTAGATTAGATCCTTATAGGGCCTTATTTATTGGTAATCCTTCGTCATAACTTATCTAATCACCATCCTTGGCCACTTTTTGATTTACTTTCCATCCTAAACTAAGGGAAACATCTTAACCTAATCCTAATCATGATCACCCTATCCAAATCTAAGTCCATCCTACATACAAAATCATATTATGATCATCCAACCCATCACCTAATCAACCATCCTATCATTAGATAATACATTATGACACTGCATGTAGATACTTGTGTGTGTGTGTGTGTGTATGTTTTACTTATTTACTATTTGTTTGTTGTTTGTCTTGTCTGCATCATGTATATATATTGCTTGTCTTTTGTTTTATTTTTATCATGTCTCTTTTTGTCTATTGCGCAATGAACAAAGATGCTATGAGGACACCAAAAGTGCCCTCCAAAATGCAAAATTTCTACTTGCCCATGCACTTTGGCACAATTTTCTCTTGGTCATATCCATATCATGGGGCATACTTCCAAGTGACATATTTTTAGATTACTTAGAATTTTGAGGTTTCTGAAATTTGTGATGGCTTGATCATCTCATCATCCTTCTTCCCATCACTAATATAATCATCTTGACTCATCCAAATAACATCCCATCTTTTATCTTTATCATCTTCATTTTATCAATCATATATTTTAATCACCAACAAGCCTAATCATCCTCATCATCATCACTTTATAATCACTAATAATTGTCATTGTCATCATATCTTAGTCATAACTACATCAGCCTGAGGTATTTCCAAACTATGTAGGTAACACTTGGCCACTTTCAGTGCCCAAGGATAGTTTGGCCACTATTTGCTCTCTCACTCCCTTACATGTGTCTTTTCTAGGGACATTATCCTAATATTTTTGGTCACTCGATCATATAGATTATTATTTATCATTACCTACATCATATTGATCGATTTAGATTTGAGTTACACCCATCAATAATATTATCAAATCAGTCTTGTCTTGGTGTATAACTCTCCCTTGCATACATCCTTGCTTGGGATACATCTAAAGATTATGGTCTTTTATCCTATCATCATATTTTTATAGTTGATTCACCCTTGAGATGTGTCAAAAAATGTAACACCCATCATCTCTATTCCCTATGAATGTAAACTTGTCAGGGGTATCGTTATCAATTTTTGGCTTATTACTCAACGTCAACCTCATATTATTCATCTTATATCCCACATCTAGCATCCCATCCCATCATCTATCCATCTCACCCAAACCATTATTTCTTCTTTTGGGTGGTCATTTAGCTCATTCTTCTATGCATGTCCCTTCGATGGGACATCATATCCCCTAACATCATCTACTAACATTCATCCATGACATGGTTTCTATTTGAAGACCATTACTCCTTCCACTTCATTCCACTCATAATTCCCTTCCAAAGAGGGGCAAAATTTATGCACCTAAAATCACTAACTCCATTACAATTGACTAATATTCCTATTAGTTGACACTAATTCCACTTATCCTATTTTATTATGATAATTTATCTTATTTCTAACTATATATCTAATATACCCCTTCAATATTCCTACATTCACCAACCTTATTTATCCCATTCCTTCATTAATTCTTCTAAATATCCCATTAGCCTAATTTAATCTTATTTATCTATTATATGGGAATTTCAAATTCACATAACCCCACCTAGCCACCTACTAACCTATACCCTAACCTTTCCTACATCCCTATAACACCTAATCCTCCTCTAATCCCCACCTAACCCTATTTTAATAATCATTAACTCCTAGAGAGAGTTATATAATTCTCAAAATCTAGAACTCTCTCCAAACTAAACCCCCCTCTCTAGAATTCCCTAATTCTAGAGATTTCCATGGAATTAAAAATTCCATGGAAATTTCATAGCCCTAGATATTAATGACCCAAGGTTAAATTTAGAGCATTGATCCTCCCTCCACTCTCAAAGCAACTAAAAATATTTTATCGAAACCATGCCAAAATGATTCCTTGAATTAATCATCCAAATCCAACATCCACAATCCAATGTCAAACATCATAGTGTCAAATTTGAGTCTAATAAGATATCATGAATCTTGGAATGGAGGCATGAAGAGGTCAAAATAGATGGTAATAATGTTCCATTTTTTATAATTTTATCCTTCTATCCATGCTTATTGGTGCTATCAAGTTTTGAGTTTTTATTATCATTTTGTTAATATTGCATTGAACTTAAAATTTGGTGCACAGGGCTAATATGAGCTCACACTTCTTTACATCATCTGTAGTTACACCTTTGACCTACCATTTCATCCTATAGGTTAATAGGTACTATTTAGGGTTAGTAGACCCATCATATGGCACCAAAGTAACAAAAAATATTGTAGTGAAAGCCATGCTTCCTATGCTTGCACCTAAAACCACTAGCTTTTATGGACTAGACTTTACCAATGTATTAAGATTTGTTGTGACCCAAAATCTAGACTCAATAAATTTATTCTTATCTATCACTTTCTTAGTGTCATCATTCTATTTTCTAAATTTATTTGTAAAATATTCAAACCACATACTATATTTACCATCTTCTACACTTTTTATTCTACTTTATATTGATAAATGAGGCATATGAGATATGTATCCTTGAAATGAATGATCATTGTTGGTTAATTATGCTTCATTTGAAACTAAACCTACCTTAATCTTGAAATTTAACATAACTTCTTCATAATATTCTTCTTTCTCTTCTCCAAACAATATTCTCCCTTGTATCTATGATCTAAAACTAATTATAAAAAATATAACTTCTCCTCTACTCTCTCTCTACTCCCTTCTATCTCTTCTAAATCCATTTTCAAATCTCTATCCATTTTTTTTTCTCTCATCTATGCCTTCTTCTCATTTAGGCCCTTTCATTTACTCATCTCCATAATCTCCATAATATCTATCTCCTTCTTGAGCTCCCATTCTTTCTTTTTATCCTAAACTCTCTAATCTACTCCTACTCACACCTATATTATTATTTATATGTTTATTCCATATCCTATATTGTCACATGTCTCTCTCTAACCCCAAAATTATCTTCTTGTTCTACTTCTATGTCTCCTCCATCTTATGGGTTTAAGCTCAAGTTTCTTATCTTAGTTCTTCATAATTCACTTCATCATCATACACATCCACATAACACCTAAATCAACTACTCCATATTAGTTGGAATAAGCATCATGGCCTTTTCCACAACCATCATTTTAAGAAACATGGGTAGTCACTACAAAAAATTTCTTCACATGGATATGTGCACTGAGTTGGAGGATAATTTTGTGGACATACCCTTTAATGCATATGCATTATTAAAAGTATGGCTTGAAAATTTCTATGACATAATGCGTACACATTATGGTATAACATGTATGCATTCCATCATAATGCATACATGTTATGGTATAACATGTACACATTATTATCTTAAAATGTGTTACATTATAACTCATATGCATTATAGGTTTGAATTCAAAATCCTAGCCTTTTGGCTCAAAAATGGCATGGTTTATCAAACCAAAGGCTTGGACCTATCAATCTATAGCCAAGTCCAAGAGATTTTATAAGAAAAAAATTTAAACTTCATCATAAAATACACTAGGAATTTCAATAACAAAATTCAAAAAATTATTACCATGACGATGAACATGCTCTCCTCTTTTCAAATAAATGATTTTTATAATTTTTGGACTATTTTAAGGTTACAAAGTATGTTGGTTTCCAACTATATCTTTTTTAGGCCACCACATGTCATAAATATACATGACTATAAATGCTAATGTAATTTTATTTTCATTCATCCAAGTGAAAAAAAATTATATGGTTAAAAACTAGGCCTAATTATTCACACATTTAAAAAAAAATCTATTTTTCATTTTTTGAGGTAGTTAGGGGGGCCACGTGACTGGGCATCCATTTTTTTTATTAATTTTCAAGATCTATTTACTTATAAAATTATCAATAAAAAATATTCATTGATAAAATATAAAAATATAGGTACAAACTAAAAGATCTTATCTAAAGATTCACCAAAGGGTTTCAAACAATATTAAATGATGCTAAAAAAATGGTGGTCCACACGACCATCTATCCACTCTATTTTCTTGAGAAAACCATGTGTTCCTATTTAAATTTTAGATGTTTGACCTATTTATACTTAATCATTCTAAAAAATAAAAGTATTTTAGAAACTAGACTTGACATTATATAATTCTTATTCTTATAACATATTCAAATTTTGAGCGTAGCTATTTCAAATTGTCTACACAAGTTCCATTTTCTAAAATTTTAGGAAAATCATGTCCATGAGTAGCCTCTTTTTGTCCCTCAACTTTGTGAACTTACTCAAATACCTCTTAAAAATAAATCTTATGCAGTTTTGAACATGATGTACCCTTGAATAAAAAACTCAATGATATATCCATCAATGGTAGTATTTAGCTGATGATCTATTGTGTGCATCCAATCAGTGTCCATATTTTTCAACTTTCCTATATTTTTTAATCTAAATAAAATGCTTTATTTCTCTCAACTTAAAGTAATAGTGTTCAATTCTAAACAACCATGTAGTTATTTAACCCAGGTAATTCACACCAAAATATTTTGTATATGTCACCATGTATATTACCACTTATAATCTTTCTTGCAGAGCTTCATATCCTTATTGTTTTCTCTTTTGTGAAGTTGAAAAATTTCTCATCTAGCCATCACTTCAAATCTCTCTATCTAGGTAACCATCTTATCATGTTTCAAAGTTCAACACTTACCACACCATTATTAGTAGAGGTTCCTAGAAAACTCACCAGAATATTTTAATTTGTGTTTTTGTGTGAAGTAAGATATGGGTTCACAACACAAACATTATTATAAAAAGATCAAGAATTCATTCGGTTGAAAATTACATGTTTACCCATAAAACATAGATCTGAATTATAAAAAATGTTTATTATTATTATTATTATTATTATTATTATTATTATTATGTAAGTAAATAGATTTAAATAAAATAGAATACACACTACACATGAAACAAATACAAGAATAAATTTAGAAAACCCATCATCTACTCTCTCTCTCTCTCTCTCTCTCTCTATATATATATATATATATATATATATATATATATATATATATATATATATATATATATATAGAGAGAGAGAGAGAGAGAGAGAGAGAGAGAGTAGATGATGGGTTTTCTAAATTTATTCTTGTATTTGTTTCATGTGTAGTGTGTATTATATTTATATATATATTTGAAATCTTTTTCCTCTACAATTGATCACTATATATAAACCTTACAAATCTTTATTGCTTTTCATTCTATCTTTTCAATTCAAGATTGAAGGAGTCTTTTCAAATTTCATAGTCTTTTGGAACACATACATAAGCCAAATGCGTACAAAATGTTATACGTTACAAAAAAATTTACACAATGCACACTTTTCATGTATTTGTATTCTATGACTTTGTAGTCCTAAGGCTACTAACAACAATTGGGTGTGGTTACCATTAGATGTTGAAATTATGACTCTATGGTCCTCTATAGAAAACATTTAACAATTTGTAGAATTTATCATTTATATTTATAATTTTTATGAGTTACACTCTACATGATTTACAAAGTGTTAAACAAGGGTATTTATAATTGGTTATCCCTGACTAAGTAGTTATAATAGTAATGACACTTTTATTGACTAGCCAAAGATCTCTAGTGGACTAAGAGTCATGGAAACCAACTACATTTTTCCCTTAGGAATAGGGCCTTTGTGCCCCTATATTCACGTTCAGCATTGGATCCTCATTTCCAAGTGTCTATCTTTACATGATCCAGTGCTAATCTCATGTGTATTTAAGTATGTTCCATCCCTAAGAATTATTTCTTAACCATATCTCACTTCCTATGCACTCCCCAAGTCTTCCACTGATATTCAAAGCCCTTTGCTCTTAGGTTATCCATTTATTATGCATCCTCTTTGACTACATCTTCTATCACAATTATATCATATGTTATGATCTTATGTACTTATATAACCTTCACATTGTTCTCCTTTGACATGGTGCTTCTCTTACATCATGCTTATTCTACACCATGCTTCTTCCACACCATGCTTCTTCCGCATCTCTATCAAAAGATAGCCAAAATTTGGGGTCCAACAGGTACATATAATTCCAAGTGTCATAGTCATGCTCACCCGGTGATTAATAGATTGAAGTTTAGTATATGAAAGTCTCAATGCTAGTGAGTGATGAAAGTCATCTATGTGCCCTAAATTTTTGATAAGTCTAGTGAACTTCAAGCACTTAGTTACATGGGATGCTACCATATGGAAGCATCCCAAGCACCCTTCACATATAATTCATCTCTAAACACCTAGATTCATGTTATGGTACCATGTGGTATCATCTTAATCACTTGACATTATCAAAACATACTAGTCATCTTTGGGCACTTAGGTGTCTGAGATCCTGCCACATTGTAGCATGCCACATGCCTCAAATTATAAAAAATTGTAATGGAATCCTTACAACCAAATTCATGAGATGCTTCCATGTGGTAGCATCCCAGGTGCTCTACGCATCCAAGTCATCTCCAGGAACCCAAATGCATGGGATACTACCATGTGGTAACATGTTAATCTCCCATAAATTTCAGCACATACCAGACACATCCCAACATGTGAGAGCCTGATGATAGAATAGGTGGGAGGGCCCAAAATTAATTAAAGAGTGCCAAATTTTAAAATCTTAGAGCCCTTAAAATTATAGTAGACTATCAACTTTGCCAATGTATGTATCTACCATTCATAATACCCATGATACACATTATCAAAGACATTAGAGAGTCATTGGGCAGCACCATTTGATATGACTAATTCAACTTCACCATATATATTTTGGTGAATGGCCTTTTAACTCAATGTATAATTGATTTTTATTTAAAAAATATTTTAATAACAAATAAATAAAAAACTATACATATATTATTTAAATATTATAATTTTATATCTAGAGTGATAAAACATTATTACACAAACATATATCATAAATTAAGATAATTAAACACAAAGTTTTATAACACTAATTTAAATTAATATAAAATTAAATTCATTAGTTTCAATTATTAAAGCAAGTGTATATTGTAAAATTACAATAAAATGAAGCACAAACAATTCTTAATACAAATGCAAAGACTAGCCACTATGCTAATCGAATGAGATTATAAAAATTTAAAAATGTACATTTTTTTATAATAAGCTTAGATATCATTGAATAATTATAACTATAAACATGGTTAATCTTTCTTATTAACATCAAACAAAAAGCAAGATATTCTGAATTGACAACATATTGAACTATAGACATGTTTCATTATATTTTCATTCATCAATCCGACATGTCCCAATATCCAATGCAACATCAAAAATAATTGGTTTCATGTTAAGCATCGTAGGATAAACAACTTACAATGAAAATGCAAAACATCGACAACAATCAACATTTTTACTACATGTAATTTTAGCAATGCATTTTGGCACATGTTAAACAATACACAATACATGACAAATACATTCCATTTATTAGAGTTACAATCATTGAGAGGGGGCTAGGTTTATTAGTGGTAACAATAATCCAATTAAATTTACAAACCCTTCAAAAACTTAAGCATTCAATACAACCATTCATGAAGCATATAATATGTTCATAGAAATGAAAAATGAGGATAATGCAAGATCACACACACAACACAAGATCTATGTGGGAAACTCTCTTGGGGAATAAAACCCACTCTCAATCCTGCAAACACATGGATTATTTGTCCTATAAAATGATCATAAACATGAGACTAATCAAGTCCTTCTGACCATAATTTAGTGAAACACCTATTTCACAAGGAACACCTACCCCTAAGATGATCAAGTCCTTTTGACCACCTATTGGTCAAGTCCTTCTATCTATATTTATTGAAACACCTATTTCACAAGGAGTACATACCCCTAAGATGATTAAGTCCTTCTAACCACATATTGGCCAAGTCTTTCTGACCTAGATGTTGAGCACCCTCCCAATACCTATGAAATGAACATCTCCTAATCACTGATTGCCTATCAATATGATTTAGATATAATTTATATTATGTATCTTCAAATCTACACATTACATCATCCACACTTTGATTTACCTCTCAAATCAACTACCAAGCTCACACAAACATCATCTAACCTTTGCTCATATTAAAGGCATCCAAAAAATCCTTTTGGATCACTCTAGACCTCTTCACTCATCATCAATATTCAAACCTATAATACAAATATTCTAACATTATAATTATGACATATAGGTTATCAACCAACTCTACTCTACAACCCATCCACTAGGCACACACCCTTTCTTTCCTTTTCTCCACAACTCTTACACATACCTCTTCTCTCAGGTCTCTCACTTCTATTCAACAAGTCCTAAAACCATCACATTTGGTTTCACATTTTATATATTATTCATGACCTTTTTAGCCAAAACACATGCCTTCACCATTAGGACATCTAACATGGGTCACCTTTAAGTATAACTCTCTTTCAGATAGGCCTAAGTCACCTTTTAGGTCATATGAAGACCCATTCACCTTGTTGACATTTATTCGAGAAAAATAAGAGAAAAAAACACCTTAAAATACATGTATCCATGCCACATAATCTATAGGTCCTCCTTAAGTGATAAAAATCATCATATCGCCCTTCTGTTAAAGATCAATTCCCTCAAACAACGTTTTGTGCACATAGCCACCATGAACAAACACATAGTCACATTATAAGACTTTGATCATAATAAATATTATTGATCAAAACTTCATAATCCATACAAATTATCTGCATAGAGTCTAAAATACTCTATAATAGTTATCTCATCTTGAAACATCAAAATACCATTAAGAACAACTCTATTACCCTTCTTAGGTTACTTGTAGAGCATGAACAAACATAAAATTAACTTTGAATATCAATAAATTTGAATTTATAAACATTTATACCTTAAAATTAATATTTATAGATATACATTGAAGTCCTATACAACTTTTATTTTTACTACAACATCAAATTATACATAGATCGGAAGTTATGGCTCAAAAACCATGCACTAGTCTTTCCTTCATTAAATTCAAATATTTAAATCCAAACGGTCATAGTTAAAACTTGGTCACTTAGGACACATCTTGTGATATTTGATTATCTCAATCAATTTGTACCATTGATCTTATTTATAATTATCTCAGACTTTAAATTTCATTACTTGTTAAACATCGATCAATTGTCATCATCTCACTGCTTCCTAAAAATTTAGAACAAATGCGCTCCATTGATCTCTACAAATTAACTAGGTCTTTATCTTGCAGTGATCATCACTGATATAAGCTCCAAGCTCCCACATTTTCCATGGGTAGCTCTACATTCCTTATTCACATTTTATTCTTTGACTTTGACTCACACCATCAATCTTTTGACAGTATGAACACTCATGAATCATTGATCTTTTTTCCAAGCTTCATGAATGTGACACTTGTCACCAACGCATTCATTATTTAACATATTAAAGTTTATGCATGCCATTGGATCAAGATATACAATTTAATGTGCACTATTAGATCTAGTGACTAGTGACCTCAGACTTCAGCTTATTTAAACTTGATGATCTCTAGCCTGACACAATCTGTAAGAGCAACTTTGAAGCTTTAAAACTTGAGCTAGAAAACACTTCAAGAGCCCAAGTTTTTATGGGACCTTATTGGAAATATAAAAAATATCTCCATGAAATAATTTTACCTTTTTTGAATTTAAGTACCAAAAATAAATTCTCAAACTTGATGGTTCATCTATATCTGCATGATGTGCAATGACGGTCTAGCTAAGTATGGGAATGTAGTAAATCTATCTGAGAAGCTAACTTTTCCCATTAATAACTTTTGATTCACTTAATTTCATGACCTAAAATTTTAAACATATGATTTAATTACAAAAATTAATCCATCTATATGTCAATTTTCTCCTAGAACCTTCACACATGTGAAATATAATGTCATCAAACTACCTACTTAGATTTTTATGCCATAGAACAAGCTATGACAAGATGAACATAATGAAGAACCAGATGAATAACATGAACTTACTCAAGATCTCCAATAATCCTTGACCTTTTATAGGACCCCTCACACATGATCAATAATTTAGACCAATCCCTAATCATGCCAAAACTAAAGATCAACCAAGCTTATTTTAAGCATACTAGGACAAACACACTACACACTTTGTCATTGACACTTAGAATATCAAGAAACTTCATCCACTAACTTGGAAACTTCCATGACATAACTTAAATATCTTTAACAATATCCCCCTTTGTCATTGATGTCAACACCCATCATACAACTCACCTTCCTTCTCTTTCTTCAAGAACTTTCACAATAGAAACCTTCTCCCCCTTTGACAAAATGACAAAGTGGACACAAAATGATATTGAAGACATAAAAATACCACCAATATGAGAGGAACACCTTATAAATATTATAAAAACTCCCTCTTACCTTGAGCCTACCTTTTTTTGCCTTGACAACTTCCTCTTGCTACAAACCAACACTCTCTTCAACCAAGCACTACCACCAATGAAGAAAGAACACACAAAAGCAATAAAATATGATAAAAATCACCAAGAAACATCTAATATGGAATCTCCCTATGATCTCTAATCCATTTTCACCTCTTAATCATCTTCAGATCTCCACACATCATGAAGAACCACCGCACATGCTTATTAGCCTTCTCTCTCAAGCCACCTCAAGAACCACCAAAAAAACTTCATGCTACTCACCAAAAAATAAAAATTCTCTAAACCAACCTAATAAATCACCTTGAAACACTCATGCCTTGATTTTTTGGATAAAATGATAAAAAATCACTCTTCTTCACACTAGGCTTGTTTAGACTCTTTGTAGCCCTACCTAGAACTTGCAGAGCCCATAATTTTTGGTAGACATACTTTCAATACCTAAAAATTCATATATAGAGTAATATTATATTACCCCTTAGGCACAAAAATTTGAATCACTTGGGTAATCCTTTGTAACATACTTCCTTCACAAACTTACTAGTCAATAAGGTCTCCATCTTGATAAAATCATGAATAATTTAAAAACTATAAACCTTTAGATCTCTATGAATATTTATTTGACAACCAATTTGGTCCATTAAACCTATGAATATTCCTTAGACCTCAAATCATAAGGCAAACCAATTTTCTAGCATAGCCAAAAACTCTAGAATCTTAATACAAACAAGGTCAACAAACTTCCTTCTAGTCAATGCCCACCTCTAAAAATACTTTCACACTTGGAGACAACCATCACACACTTATTTACCAATATTTGAACCTTCATACCTTTGGGAACCTTGAATTCCTATACCATGACTTTAATCTACAATAATAAAGATAAACTTGAGAAACACACAAAAAAATCCAAAAGGCACAAATAAAATCATCAAGACACAAAAAAACTTGGAACACTTCAAAAATAAGTACACAGACCTTTATGAGCACCAAAATCTTCTTAACATTCCATAAATCTCATCATACCACCTAAAAACACCCATTCTGATCCTACAGACATCGCATAAACAACAAAAACACCTTATGACATCACTCTAACCTTATCAAAGAACTTATCCCATTTTGACACACCAACTCCAACCAAGAACACTCATCTCTTTCCTTCTAGGATATTTTGAAGAACACTATAACAACACTTTATTCTCCACTAAAATGAGTCTCTTAAGAAGCATAGACAAACACACCCTACTTCGCATGGTTCCTTAGAACAATGTGAAACCAGGAGTTGCCACAACTCCTTATATTTCTTCTCCTCCTTAGTCATATGATATTGATAGTTATTATTCTTCTTCTTAGGCTTAATATAAATAACTTATTCATCCACTACATCACTCACTTTCTTTTCTATGATAGGATATACAACATTTAGAGCAACTATGGATTCTTGACATACCTTGATTACCTAATAATATTGACATACCTTGAGTTTGGTCTCTTCATTCACAAAATGAGAAAATAATGAGAGCTATTGGCACTCTCCAACTTTTTTAGCAATATCCACCATAGTAAACAAATTACTTGGACATGTAGACTCATCATGACTTACACTTATCACCTTTGGTTTCCATGAGTTAACTTGCCTTCTTTCTTTCCCTCTAGGATCTTGATTAAACTTATTCTATCTTGTAGGCCTTTGCTTATAGAATCTAGTAATTAGACCTCTCTATCAATAGTTGAAGTGCACTATATACCTTTTGCAAGAAGCTTATCTTACCTTTCCTAATTATAACAAAATATTGAAATATGGCCATTATTTTGACAACTAAAACAAATTACTCCTTTTAAAGAAGACTCACCTTTTGACTGATGACCCCCATCATAGTTTCATATAAACTTGTTATTAATAGGTCTTTTGTATTCTATAGCTCTATGCCCAAATTGATTGCATATGTAACAATAACCATTGAAACTTTTAATACCTCAATGCATTTGGTTGTCTGATATGATTTGTCTTCACTCTGCCAAAATCTTCATTCCTTGACTGATTATTGACCTTCAAGGTCTGATTTACATTAGTCTTCATCTTTTCTTGAGTTGTATTTTCTAGTTCTTTTTTGTATCCAAGACTAGTTCTATCACTTGTATGCTTTTTATCACTCATAATATTGTCTAGATCACTTGAGATCTTTTCAAATCTCATAAATGACTAAATCTTACTAGATGTCTTCTCTAACTCATATTTTACTAACTCATTTTCAATTACATACCTTGAACATTCATATTCTTTAGATTTCATATTTTTAGAAAATATATCTAATTGACAAATGAGATGCTTGATAATATATTTATGCTCCTTGATGTCTTAATTCATTCTTGATTCATACACACTGAATTGCTCCTCATAGTCATTGATTTGTGACTTCATCTTCTTGTTAATATTGTTCTCAATCTTCAGTTTTTCAAGAGAATTCATCAATTTAGTCTCATAGTCCACCTTATATTTATCATCATCTGAATCACTCCAAGTAGATTCCTTTTGATATGAGAAACTTCCTTCCTCAGCCATGAAGAGGTCTTCATCTTCAGCAGGACCATCATCTTCATGATCATACTCTGAGTCACTATCTTTAATCTCATCTGATGAGCTCCAATATTCATTGGTGTAGAGACTCTTTTTGTCCTTGAAGTACTTCTTGTTTCCAAACCTTCTAAATCCCTTCTTCCTTTTATCAGACCTAAATGATCTCTTGCCATCATCATGACCTTGACCATGCTCTTCATCATCATTCTTCTTATGATTATGAGGGCACTTGTTAGCAAAATGTTTGACTTCTCCATAAGTGAAGTATTTTAATGGTAGTTTACCCTTATACTTGCCTGACCCTATTTTCAATTTCCTTGTAAACAAAAAAATTAGTTCATCTTCATCAATATCAAATATTTCATCCTCTTTGAGTTTATTAATGTTAGTAATTTGGCTTGTCAAAGCCAAGTTACTACCCCTACTATTCTAAACTTTCCAAGAATTGTCTAATCCCCTTTTCAACTGGTCAATGTATACCCTAAAGGCATGAATAAGGTGATATGTGCACATTAAAAATATAAAATTTAACCATGGTAAGTAGTGGTCTAAAAGAATGAATAAAGATCACCTACAAGAAAGGTATTAAGTACAGTTAGGTGAATACCTACAACAATGTTACACCATCATTTTCATTCTAAGACAAGACACTTACAACATGTTAAAAGGCCATATCTCCTTTTCAAAATTTCATATATATTTATAAAGATAAAGGCCTATAGGTTCACTTATGAATGAAGGTGACTATTTTATTTTGGATGCCTATGGAATACAGGTTTATATATTTTGGACTTTTTTCCCATCAGCTATTTCTCCCAAGAAGACATTTTCCTTGGTATTTTCTTCCTCAAGTGTTATCATTTCATGTCTCAAATGGATAAGTGTTGGAGTATTTTCCTTGGAAAATTTATCTAAGGGAAAAAATCTAAAGGAAATCATGTTCAAATGATTTGGGAAAGGTCCGAGAAAATTTCATGGAGATGGAAATCCAAAGTGTCGAACTTTTTATCTAAGAGACAAAGGGGTAGTTCTTGGTTAAGAAAATGACTCTTACAAGAAACCCAAAGGGTATGTACCCTTTGAAAATATCCAATTCAAAATTCTTGAAGGGTATGTACCCTTTAGGCTGGTTCACATTATGTTTCCAAAGACACATCTTGTAGGAATTCAGAGGAATTTTGAAATAGTCCAAAGAAATTAAGGGAACTTTTGTTTGGAGAGGTCTTTTTCATTTTGCCAAAGGGAAAGAGGACCTAGATAGGTTTTCTGAAAGGATCATTGCACAAGTGTGAATGACCATTTAAATAAATCTATAGGGATACTTCCTTTGAAAATGCTACACTTTATAGAAATTCGAAGGGCACATGCCCTTCAAAAAATATTGTTTGAAGAAAAGTTGAAAGATAAGTACCCTTCAAAAAAGGCATCTCAAGAAAAAAAGGGTCACTTCAAAGGGAAAAATGAATCTCCAAATTTTTATAAGGTCATGTTCCCTTAAAAAGGGTCATTCATATAAATATTTAAGGGCACCTTCCCTTCAGAAAGGCTCATTTCATGATTAGAAGGGCCATTTTCAAGCTTTCGAAAGACAATTTCAAAAATCCTAAAGGGCACCTGCCCTTCAAGAAGGTACACTTCAAGTTCAAAAATGACCAATAAAGGAATCCAAAGGGTTGGAGGACCATGAATTTTTTTTTGAAGGGTTATTTTGTGGAAGGATATCCTTTAGACAAAAATTCTAAAGGAATTCCTTCAGACAAATTGTCTGATAGATTCCTTTACAAGACATAGACAAAGCAAAAAAATTGAAAGAAAGGGGAAGATAAATAATCTAAAAGAATGAAGACTTGATAGAGAAAAAGTCTAGAGACAATTCCCACTGACATTTTGTCCATGGGAAATTTACTGTGTAAAGACCAAGGAACAAAATGGAATATCCGAAAGAATAAAAGCCAAGGGAGATGACAATAAACCCGAAGGAATAAAATACAAGCAAAGGGAATAGACAAAGGCATAGGTAAATAATCTCAAGGAAAGTCAAAGGGAAATTTGACTGTAAAAAAAGATAAGCCTTAGATAACTCTCATAGAATTTTTATCTGTGAGAAGTTGAAAGCAAGATAATCTGAAAGAATAATTAAAGTTCACAAAAAAAGAACTCGAAGAGAATGAAAGGAAATACACATAAAGGTAACTGAAGGAAAGATAAAGTACATGTAATGAAAAACCATAAATTGATAAAATTTGAGGGAAATGCATGCATAAAACAAGGAAATTGAGAGTAGATAGGTTTGAGGAAAAAAATGCAAATGATGAAGTTAACATGGAATATTTTATAAAGCAAAGGCTATTTTTAGTTGACTGGTTTTTAAAGTCACACTTCTCCATGATTTGACTAGTCAACCACATGCATCCAAACATTCCATCTTAACTTCTAGCTCAAGTTAAGCTTGAATTTTAATTTTGGCATTCTTCTCATGTTACAAGGTTCTCAACATTCTAGCAGTCCAAGTGGAGTTGACTAGACACATTCGTTACACATCTTCCTTGTCTTTCATGAAAATGAGAATAGCTCAACCTCTAGCTTAGTTTTCAAATGGATCTACATGGAGTTCTTTATTTAGAAATTTTGGCATAATATTCCATGCAAAATAAAAGTTGATTTTCAATAGGCCCATCATCTGCACCTCTACATCAACCTTGGTCATGCATGTTTGAAGATTTTGGTTAATGTATTGTTTATTTGAAGATTAATCTTTCAAACTTGACTTACCACTTATTTTCTATGCCAATGTTTGAAAAGGCATGCATTTTTGTAAAACAAAGGATTTTATTGAATATTTTGAATATTGTAAAAAGAGGTTAAGTCTTGAGTTAGTTAACCAAGACTAATGCTCCACATAGTCTATTTTTAGATTTTTAATGAAAGTCTATTTATTGGCTAAATTAAGCCTTTGAAAGGGACCCAAAAGTTTGAATAGAAGAAATTGTAAGCTGGACTAGTCATCAATAAAGAAATTATTATTCTGAATCTAAGTTTTGATAGGAGATAATGTGCAATCTAATTGTGCATCAATGTATAAGTGAGATTTATTCTCACCCTTTGCAGGTCATTTGAAGATGTTTCAAACCCTTTATCTAAAATATTTATGCTTAAGGATAGAATTATTGATTTAATTTGATCATATGTGTGCATTGATTTCAATAATTTTAGAGGGTTTGGACAATTTAGGTGTATCACCCCATTATAATTATATTTCCCTTTTTAGTTTCCTTCTCCTTTTTCACCCCAAAAATCACAGTATTCAAGTTTATTGAAAAATCTAAAGGGAACCAACCCTCTCTAGAGGTTATTCTCACCAAAGAGTCACCTATGCTCAGAGAAGTTCTAATTGTATCAGTTGGAGTGAGGGTGTGCTTTACACATCTTCAAATAGGTTGCACTCTAGAGTGATAACAATTTTTGGCATGCCCGATGGGACATGTTTATTCACATTTTTTGAATTGTTATCTGTGTATTTGAGTACTATATTCATTTCTAAATTTTCATGTTCAGATTTGTATATTTTTATAACCCCAAAATTTTTCACAAGATCATCTGTAAAAGGGAAAGAAGTAGATTTTTTTGAGTTGTCCTATTAGCCAAAGAAGAAGAGAACTTCTCAGTCAAATCCAAATCCTACACCTTATGTTATCCTTGCTATTACATAAAATCATCCTATTCAATCCAATATTTTTTAGCCAAATATTTTTATAAATCCTATTCCTTAGATGGTTGTTCCTAGAAGATAGGATTTTGTTGCATTCAATGGTGGAAGTCCTCTAAATATCACTACATGGGATGATATTCTAGTTTCAGCTCTAAAGGTTCTTCCTTATTATACAAGAGAAAATTCAGAAACTCCTATAGAACATATTGAAAATATTGATAATCTTTGTTCAGTGCATCATGTGACATAGGAGAATGTAGCAATGAGATTGTTGGCAACTTATTTTAAAGGAAAATCACTTCAGGGGTACATAAGTTTGGCTCTTACATCAATCAACAACTAAGATGAATTTGGAGATCTTATGTTCAAACATTTCAAAGACAAAAGTGATCATCTTTCACTTTTGGAGTAGCTTAAAAATATTAAGAGGTTCCACCATGAGTTCATGGTGGATTTCAATTATAGATTCTATAAGACTTAGAATAGAATTCTAGCAGTGATCAAGTCTACACCCAATTATGCTTTTATATACTATTTGAAGGCTCTTAATTCAGATGTGGCTATAATGATCCAATATATGGGAGGTAATACTTTACCTAAATATTCTGAAGTAGCATTCAAGGCTACAAATATTGTCTTATAAAAGTAGGCAAGTTATCTCTAAGGCCTCTAATGCCTCTTTTTCTAGAGATTCATCCTCCTGCTCTAGTTGTTGCTCCAATTCCAAACTCATTAAAGTTCCATAAAATATAAGGGAATCAAACTAAAAAATTAGGGAAGATAGAGAGTATTCTTAAGGCTCAAACTAACAATTTTGTTTCATTAGAGAGGCAACAAGATCCACCATATGGGCCTTATTAGAATACTAATCAGAATTATTAGCCTAATAGGCCATCCTATCAATCTAATCAACAAGGTCAAGGGTAGAATTCTCAATCAAGATAATATAATCCTAATGTTCTAAGAAATTCAAGAGCAATAGTGCCCACTCAAATTAATTATGCTCAATAAGGACAATGGAATAATCAATGGGATCAATCCAATAACATGAAAATGGATCCAACTGGTGAGAGTTTTCATCAATTTTTTATGCAACAAGGTTCAGCTCTTCCTTCATTTGAAAACTAGCCACCTTCTCAAAATAAAGAAGCTTCTCTACCCTATTAATATATTCCTTCATTCACTAGAGCAAAAGTGCCAAATCAACAAAGAGAAGGTAGTGGTAAAGCACCTACTAAAACTACATTTGTCAATTTTTAAGAAGGTGAAAATTCTCTTGAACACTTGGCTGTAAATCAAAGTCAAGATTTATCTAATGTTGATAATCTAATTGATACTTATAGTAGATCTAGGAAAAGATAAATTGGAGAAGGTTTAGGTCTTGAAAGGGCAGTTCCTTATTCTTCTTAGCCATAAAAAAAAATGACTACACATGAGCTGCCTCAGAAGGGTTCAAACAAGCAAGTTCAAGATCCAAAAGATAAGAATGTGAGAGGGCCTTACATTCCTAAATTTACAAAAAATATGGGAGAGTTTGATGCTATTAAATCACAATCAAAGGCATCCACTTCTTCACTTAGTATTGCGGATCAAATGAATAAAACTTCAGTATCAATTTTGATGTGGGACACTCTACTAATCCTAGGACAAAAGGAATACATGCAAAGCTCAATATCTCTAAGAAATCACCTAAAAAGGAAAGAATAAGTACTATCTTAACTAATTCTAATTCAACTATTGATTCTCAACCTCTTAAGGTGACTAAACCTCCTTCATTTTATCTTTTTGTTATTATTGGATATTATCTTGTCCATAATTATATGATTGATAGTGGGGCTAGTACTTTTATTATGCCCAAATCAATAGATGAGAAGTTAGATTTGTAGTATGAACCCCATGAGAAAGGTGTCTTGAAATTAAATGGGTCCCTACCAAGACTATGGGTGTCTTGAAAGATCTAAAAATTATACTTGTTGCCTATTATAATTTGACCATTTTACAAGATGTTGTTGTTGATCTACCTCCATATTTTGCACTATGCCTATCCAAATATTTTACTACCAAAATAAGAGGTTACCTTTATTCAGATTGGTCATACATGGTTTTTAGAATTAGGTATGGAACCAAAGTAACTATTAGGTCAGAGCCTATTTCCAAATTTCACCTTGAGCCATATATGGCAAATATGACAAATGTGAATTGGAGTATTACACAAGAAGATGATAACAACATTGATCAAGAGCCTTCTAAGCCTCTTGAAGACATTCTAAATATTTTACTTGATGAATGGTATGCTGATAATCATGGAAATGACCCCTATAAAAGTATTGAAGATGCTAGTTTTGGAGTTTACTGTATGCACAAAGAGGGTGACTTATTACCTAGTCTCACTAATTCATTACATGATCAAGAGGGAGTTTGGAATCTATTCTTTGATGGATCTAGAAAAAATAATGGTAGTGGGGATAGTGCTATGTTGGTTTCACCACAAAATCAAAGGTATTATTCTTATGTTAGATTTTAGTTCAGTTGTACTTCCAATACTATAGAATATGAAGCTCTTATTTATGGTCTTCAGTGGGATAGAAAGATGGATATTAAGCTCTTGTAGGTAAAAGGTGATAGTGAATTGGTTGTTCAGAAAGTTAAAGGATTAAGTACAATAAAGAATCCTATTTTGAAGGCCTACAATCATAGATTTTGTGATATTATGGAATATTTCCTTGCATTTGACATTCATTTTATTCTTAGAGAAGAAAATCAATATGCTGATAGACTTACTACCATAGGTGTGCAACATGATATTCTGGATCAGAATAAGGACGGTAAAAATTAGACTCAAATCAAAGTGGTATGTAAGCCTTCAGTCCCAAATAATGATGTAAGTTGGAAATTTTTTATTCTAACAAACAAATAACATATTTTCTATAGAATGAGGTAGAATTTTGCCAAAGAAATCATGATAAATTGTAGGATCAATATGGAAACCAAATTATGCAATTCAAATCAAACAAGATGCCTAATTTTTTTGTGACTTTAGAGAAAATATTCAATGAATATGATCAGTTAAAGAAATAAAAAGTGATTATATCTTCCAAAAAAGAACATTATGAGCCAATTAGCATAGTTGAAGGTAAGCAACTCAAGTTGGGCAAAGTGAATATTGATTCTGAGAGAGTAGCTTTTATTTCATTATGTCAAGAGTTTATGAATTTTTTTGCTTGGGAATACCATGATTTGATAGATTTTGATCCCAGATTATCATAGCATACTATTAAATTTGAATAAGATACAAAACTGGTAAGACAAAAGCAAAGGCCAATCAACCCCAAGGTTGAGATTCTCATGGAAAAAGAACTTACAAAATTGATTGAATCAGGTATTATTTTTCCTATTAAGCATTTGAAATGGGTTACAAATGTTGTTCCAGTAAGGAAAAAGAATGGAGAAATAAGAATTTATGTAGATTTTAGAGATTTGAATAGAGTATCATTAAGGATCATTGTCCACTTCCTTTTATGGATCAAATCTTGCAGAGAATTTCAGGTTCATAGATATTTTCTTTATTGGATGGGTATTCAAGATATAACCAGATACTAGTGAAAGAACAAGATTAGTATAAAAATGCTTTCACCACCAAATGGGGTACTTTTGTTTATAAGAAGATGCCTTTTGAACTCTCTAATGATGGAGCTACCTTTCAAAGGGCAATGTATGTTGCTTTTCATGGTATTTTGAGTGAAATGGTTTTAGTCTATCTTGATGATATTATAGTATTTTCAAAAGATCCTAATGATCATCTAACTCATTTGAAGAATGTTTTTGATAGATGTACAGAATTTGGAGTTTCTTTGAATCCAAAGAAATGCATTTTTTTAGTGCATGAAGGGAGACTTCTTGGGCATGTGGTTTCCAAAGATAGTATTTCTATTGATCCAGATAGATAGAGGAAATCCTTGCTCTATCATTGCCTAAACACAAGAAAGGATTGCAAAGCTTCTTGGGTAAGATTAATTTTATTATAAGATTCATTCCTAGTTTTGCAGAACTAGTAAAGCCACTTACTCAAATGATTAAGAAACATCAAGAGTTCACTTGGAGTAAGGAAGGTAAAATAATATTTGAAGCTATCAAAGAAGAAATTATCCAAGCTCCTAATTTACTCAATTATAATTTTATTAAGGACTTCTTCTTGTATGATTTTTCTACTTCAAGCACTATTTCATCCATGCTTATGCAACATAATGATGAAGGTTTAGAACAACCTATTGCTTTATTTAGTCAATATTTAGAAGGTTATGAGGAGAGGTATTTTTTTTGTATAAAAACATGTAATTGTTTTTATAAGAGGTCTAAATTTTTTTAGACATTTGGTTTCAAATAACAAGATTATACTAATGGTTGCTCATCCAAGTGTGAAGGATTTCATTCTCGACAGAGATTTGAGCGAAAAGAGACCTGAATGAGTTATTAAATGCATGGAATATGACATTTAAGTCAAATTTAAAAATATGGTTTGAGGCAAATGATTATGTGAACATCTTTTGAAGATGTAGAAGAAGAGAAAGAGACAATTTTGACAATTTAGGACACTCAACAAGAAGCTGAAGATACACCTCCTACAAGTTGGACACATAACATTGCTAGATTTATTCAAATTAGAGAGCATCTAAGGGGTTTGAATGCATCAAAAATAAAACACTTTAGGGTGTAATTAGTTCCATATATTCTGATTGACAGAGTTCTTTTCAAAATAAACATTGGAGGTATGCTTCTAAGGTGTGTTAACTAATCAATTTGACAAGATTTTTAAGTAATTTCATGATAGTACTTTTGGAGGTCATTTTTTAGCCAAGACCACAGATGTAAAAATAATTAGAGATGGTAATTTTATGCCTAATTTATTCAAAAATTCACATGCATGGTTCAAAAATGTTCAAAGTATGCAATGTTTGTAGGAAAATAGAGATTAACAATCATGCCACTAAAGCCAATTCAAGTTAAGGAGCCTTTCATGCATTGGGGTTTATAATTCATTATCATGATTCATATTTTATCTAGTACTAGCCATAAGTGGGTTTTGATAGATATATATTATTTCACCAGAGGGGTGGAAGTAGTACCTTTGAAAGAAGCAAATGAAAATTCTGTGCTTGAGTTCTATGAGAGTCTAGCCACTCATTTTGGAGCACCTTCTACTATCATATCAGATAATGCTTTTGAATTTACCAAAACAAAGATATGTGAATGGGCCCTTGAACATAATATTTATTTGATAGCTTCATCCAATTACTTCCACAAGGTAATGGACTAGTCAAATCTACTAATAAGAATCTGATTTAGATCATGAAAAGAACAATGGAGGATAATCAAAGATCTTGGCATACAAAGTTGAAGACTGATTTATGGGTCGATAGGATCACCCCTAAGAAATCCATTGGTCATTCACCTTATTTCCTAGTCTATGGAAAAGAAGTAAGGCTACCTATCTCATTGGAGCTTCCAACTTTGGAGCTTGCACATCAGTTAGAGCTTCTACAAAATGATGCAATGGAGGTAAGAATGAATGAATTGAGAGAGTTGGAAGAGATTAGAGATGATGTTCTGCATACCATGTGGTCAAATCAATATCAAGTCAAGATGAATTTTGACAAGAGAGCTTCATCAAAAACATTTCAGTAAGGAGACATAGTTCTCAAATGTGATGAAGAATGTGCAATCCAAATTTGATAGCCTTTGGAGTGGACCTTATATTATCACTAATTTCAAGAAGAAAAATGCTTTTCAATTATATGGATTGAGTGGAGAAGAACTTCCCATTCCTATGAATGGGATCTTTCTTAAATACTTATATTAGGAGAGTCACTCCTTTGCACATAGTCATAGTTTCATTCTTCTAAGTGCTTCATAGCACATGCTTTTGTAGTAGTTATTTTTTACTTTTAGTTTTATTGTTGTCATTTCCTCTAAGTGCACATGTACACATGTTATTTTTGTTGAGTTAGTTTCCTTTTTATGTATTGGTTTCCAACTTTATAATTTTTAGTCATGTCCAAGTTTGTTATGACCAAAAATTTTGAGCTCTTTGACCAACAGGTTGGTCAAACCCTGAGAGTCACCAGAATTGTTATTAATTTGGATTGTTAAAGCCAAGTTACTATCCCTACTATTCTAAACTTTCCCAGAAAGGTCTAATCCCTTTTTCAGCTAGTTAATCTATAGTCTAAAGGCATGAACAAGGTGATATGTGCACAGTAAAAATATCAAATGTAGCCATGGTGAGTAGTGGTCTAAAAGCATGAACAAAGAGCACCTATAGGAAATATATTAAGTACAATTGGGTGAATACCTACACCAATGTTACACAGTCATTTTCATTCCATGACAAGACACCTATAATAGGTTAAAAGGACATATCTCCTTTTTGAAATGTCATATATAGTTATAAATCTAAAGGCTTGTGGGTTCACTTATGAATGAAGGTGGATTTTTATTTTGGACACCTATGGTATACAAGTTTATATATTTTAGAATTTTTTTCCATCAGCTATTTCTCCCAAAAAGACCTTTTCCTTGGTATTTTCTTCCTCAAGTGTTATCATTTCATGTCTCAAATCGATGTGTCAGAGCATTTTCCTTGAAAAATTTGTTTGAGGGAAAAATATGAAGGAAATCATATTAAAATGATTTGGGAAAGGTCTGAGAAAACTTCAAGGAGATGAAAATCTAAAGTGTCAGAAATTTTGTCTGAGAGACAAAGGGGTAGTTCTTGGTTAAGAAAAGGACTCTTATAAGAAACCCAAAGGGTATGTGCCCTTTGGGAAGGTCCAATTTAAAAGTATTGAAGGGTATGTACCCTTCGGGTTGGTTCACATTATGTTTCCAAAGACACATCTTGCAAGAATTCAGAGGACTTTCAAAATAGTCTAATGAAATTAAGCGTACTTTTGTTTGGAGAGGTCTTTTTAATTTTGCCAAAGGGGAAGAGGACCTAGATAGGTTTTTTGAAAGGCTCATTGCACAAGTCTAAATGATAATTTGAATAAATTTGGAGGGATACTTCCTTTGAAAATGGGACACTTTTATTAGAAATCCGAAGGGCACCTACCCGTTGGAAAATACCATTTGAAGAAAGGATGAAAGATAAGTGCCCTTTGAAAAAGGCATCTCAAGAAAAAAGGGTCACTTCGAAGGGAAAAAAGACTCTCCAAAGTTTATAAAGGGTATGTGCCCTTTAGAAGGGTCATTTACCTAAATATTAAAGGACACCTACCCTTTGAAAAGGCCCATTTCATGATTAGAAGGGACATTTTCAAGTTTTTGGAGGATAATTTCAAAAATCTTGAAGGGCACCTTTCCTTTGAGAAGGTACACTTCAAGTTCAAAAGGATGGATATAGGAAATCCAAAGGTTGGAAGACCATGACATAATTTACGAAGGGATATTTTATGAAAGGATATCCTTCAGATAAATAACCTGAAGGAATTCCTTTGGACAAATTATCTGAAGGATTCCTTCAGAAGACATAGATAAAGTAAAAAATTTGAAAGAAATGGGAAGATAGATAATCTAAAATAAATGAAGACTTGACAGAGACAAGTCTCGAGACAATTCCCATGGACATTTTGTCTATGATAAATTGACTGTGTAAAGACCAAGGAACAAAATGAAATATTCAAAAGAATAAAATCCAAGGGAGATGATAATAAACCTGAAGGAATAAAATACAAGCAAAGGGAATAAACAAAGGCTTAGGGAAATAATCTTAAGGAATGTCTAAGGGAAATCTGATTGTACAAAAGGATAAGCCTTAGATAATTCCTATGGAATTTTTTTCCATGGGATGTTGAAAGCAAGATAATCCAAAAGAATAATTAAAGTCCACAAAAAAAGAACTTGAAGAGAATGAAAGGAAATACACAAAAAGGCCACTAAAGGAAAGATAAAGTCCACGTAATGAAAAGCCATAAATTGATAAAATCTAAGGGAAATTAATGTATATAATAAGGGAACCAAGAGAAGATAGGTTTGAGGAAATAAATGTAAACGATGAAGTTAATGTGGAATATTTTACAAAGCAAAGGCTATTTTTGGCTCACTAGTCAAACCTTCAATTGACAGGTTGTTAAAGTCATGTTTCTCCATGGTTTGACTAGTCAACCACATGCATCCAACCATTCCATCTCAACTTATAGCTCAACTCAAGCTTGAATTCTAATTTTGGCATTCTTCTCATGTTACAAGGCTCTCAACATTCTAGTAGTCTAAGTGGAGTTGACTGGACACATTCATTACACATCTTCCTTGTCTTTCATGCAAACAAGAATAGCTTAACCTCTAGCTCAGTTTTCAAATGGATCTACATGGAGTTATTTATTTAGAAACTTTGGTGTGACCTTCCATGCAAAGGAGGAGTTGACTTTCAATAGGCCCACCGTCGACACCTCTATGTCATCCTTATTCATGCATGTTTGAAGATTTTGGTTAATGTATTGTTTATTTTAAGATTAATCTTTCAAGCTTGGTTTACCACTTATTTTATATGCCATTGTTTAAAAAGGCATGCATTTTTTTAAAATAAAGGATTTTATTGAATATTATGAATATTGTAAAAAGAGGTTAAGTCTTGATTTAGTTAACCAAGACTAATGCTCCACATAGGCTATTTTTATATTTTTAAAGAAAGTCTATTTATTGGCTAAATTAAGCCTTTTAAAGGGCCCCAAAAGTTTGAAAATAAGAAATTATAAGATGGACCAGTCATCAATAAAGAAGTTATTATTTTGAATTTGAGTTTTGATAGGAGATAGAGTGTAATTTGATTGTGCATCAACATATAAGTGAGATTTATCTCCTTTTGCAGGTCCCTTCCTCACCTATCTCTTCCTTTATCACCTTTTTGTAGGTCATTTGAAGAGGTTTCCAACCCTTCATTTGAAATATTTATGCTTAAGGATAGAATTATAGATTTCATTTGATCATATGTGTGCATTGATTTTAGTAACTTTAGAGGTTTTTGATAATTCAGGTGTATCACCCCTTTAAATTATATTTCCATTTTCATTTTCCTTCTCCCTTTTCACTCCAAAAATCAAAAAAATCATAGTAGTCAAGTTTATTAAAAAATATAAAAGGAACTAACCCTCTCTGGAGGTTCTTCTCATCAAAGAGTCACCCATGCTCAGAGAAGTTCCAATTGTATCAGCTAGAGTGAGGGTGTGCTTTGCACATATTCAAATAGGGTACACTCTAGAGTGATAACACTTACCTTGGAACTTCTTCTTTGGATTAATTATTATCTTGAATGTTTCTTCCTTCTTTAGTGGTATATCATCATTTACTCTCATCTCATAGGCAGTAAGGATGCCATGCAATTAATCCATATTCAACTGAGTAAGATCATGAATTTCTTCTATAACAAATACTTTAGAATAAAACATGAGAGAGAGAGAGAGAGAGAGAGAGAGAGAGAGAGAGAGAGAGAGAGAGAGAGAGAGAGAGAGAGAGAGAGACCATATTAGCTTCTTCAATAGTCTCTCCAAGATCTCTGATGATGTTCATAATCTCATCAACTCTCCTTAGAAAAGATGACATAAAATATTCTTCATTCATATTAAGACTCTCAATTTATCTTTACTGAGTCTACAACTATGGCAATTTAATATTTGAATATCCTTCATAAATAGTCTTAATTTATCCCACATTTCCTTGGTAGATATTAAATGGATTACCTTGGTGTATTCAATCTTTAAAAGACCACAAGTGATAGCATTCACTACGTTAGAATTATTCTCAGACAACTTCTTATCTGAAACACTGGATGGAGGAATAGTATGTGTAGAATAACCATGCACAACAGATTTACAAGTGTCAAACCTTAGGGACATGATGTAGGTCTTCATCCTTGCACTCTAAAAATAATAATTGGATCCATTAAACATCGGTGATTTCTTAGGAGAAAAACCTCCTTACATTTGATGGTTACCCATATTATACCTTGGATCTCCTTCAAGATGTCAAGCCTTTACCAAAGGACCAACTCTGATACCAATTTTTAGAGGTAAAATCACTGATAAGGGGGGGGGGTAAATAAATGGTGACAAACAATCCAATTAAATTTCTAAACCCTTCGAACACTTAAGCATTCAATACAACCATTCATGAAGCATACAAGATGTTTATATTAATGAACAATAAATATAATGCAAGATCACACACACAACACAAGATCTATGTGGGAAAACCTCTTGGAGAATAAAACCCATTATCAATATTGTAAACACATGCACTACTTATCCTATAAGATGATCACAAAAATAAGACTAGTCAAGTCCTAATTAAAATTTAGTGAAACACCTATTTCACAAGGAGCACCTACCACTAAGATGATCAAGTTCTTATGACCATCTATTGGTCAAGTCCTTCTGACTAGATTTAATGAAACACCTATTTTAGAAGGAGTACTTACCCCTAATATTATTAAGTCTTTCTAACCTAGATGTTGAGCACCCTCGTAACACCTATGAAATGAACATCTCTTAATAACTGATTACCTACCAATCTAATTGAGATAAAATTTATATCATATCTCTTAAAATTTACACACTACATAGTACACACTTTGATTTGTCTCTCAAATCAACCACCAAGATCACACAGACATTATCTAACATTTACTCACATTTAAGGCATACAAAACATCCTTTTGGATCACTCTAGACCTCTTCGCTTATCCTCAATCTTCAAAAATATAAGAGCACTATTCTAACACTATAATTATGATGTATAGGTCATCAACTAGCTCTTTTCTACAACCCATCCATTGGGCTCACACCCTTTCTTTCCTTTTCTCTTTAACTCTTACACACACCTCTTCTCGCAAGTCTCTCACTTCTATTCAACAAGCCCTGGAAACATCACATTTGGTTTCAACTTTTATAGAGTCTTCTTGATTATTATGATCATAACCTTCCTTGTCATCCAAAACGCATGAATTCACCCTTAATACATATAACATGGGTCACCTTTAATCAAAATTCTCTTTCAAATAGGCCTAAGTCACCTTTTAGCTCCTATGAAGGCCCATTCAACTTTTTGACACTTATTCAAGCAAACTAAGAACATGGGAACACCTTAAAATACATGGACCCATGACACACAATCTATAGATCCTCCTTAAATGATAACAACCATCAAAACACCTTTATGTTAAAGCTAAATTTGCTCAAACAACATTTTTTGCACATAACCACCATGAACAAACACACAATCACCTTTTAAGCCTTTGATCATACTGAATATGATCGATCAAACCTTCATAATAAACACAAATGATCCTCATGGATTATAAAACACTCTCCAATAGTTAGATCATCTTGAAACATCAAAATACCATCAAGAACAACTCTATTACCCTTCTTGGGTTACTTGCAGATCATGAACAAACACATAGTAAAATTTTGAGATCAATAACTTTGACTATACAAACATTTATAAATTTAAGTGAATATTTATAGATGTGCCTTGAAGTCCTATAAAACATTTTTTTTAGTACAACATCAAATTTTTCATAGATCAAAAGTTATGGCTCAAAAACCAAGTACTAGTCTTTCCTTCATTAAATTCAAATATTTAAATCCAAATGATCACAATTAAACCTTGATCACTTAGAACACATCTCATGCTCTTCACTCAGCTTAATAAATTCACACCATAGATATTATTTATAATTACCCTAAAATTTAACTTTACTTACTTGTTAAACATCAAGCACTTGTCATCATCTTGTTGCTTCTTGATAATTTGGAACAAACGTGTTCCATCAATCTCTATGGATTAACTAGGTCTTTATCTTGTAGTGATCACCATTAGTCTAAGATTTAAGCTCCCATGATTGTTATAATTGGTATATTTTCATGCCTTTTACACATTTGACTCTTTGACTTTTACTTGCACCATTGATCTTCTAATAGTATGAATGCCCCTGAACTGTTGATCTTCTGTCCAAGCTCCATGAATGTGACACTTGTCACTAGCACATTCATTATTTGACATATTGAATTTTATGCATTCCATTGGATCAAGATATATGATTTAATCCACACTATTATATCTAATGATTAGTGACCTTAGAATTTAGCGTATTTAAACTTGATATCTCTGGCCTGACATAGTCTATAAGAGCAACTTTGAAGCTTTATAACTTGAGCTAGAAAACACTTCAAGAGTCTAAATTTTTAGGGGACCTTCTTGGCACTATAGAAAATATCTCCATGAAATCATTTGAACTTGGTGAAATTTATAAGTACCAAAAATAAATTCTCAAACTTACTGGTTCATCCATATCTACATGATGTGTAATGAAGGTCTGGCTAAGTATTAGAACATAGTAAATATGTTGAAGAAGCCAACTTTACCCCTTAATAAATTTTGTTTCACTTAATCACATGACCTAAAATTTGAAACATATGATCTCATTACATAGGGGAATCCATCCATACATCAAGATGCTCCTGTAACTTTCACATGTGTGAAATATAATTTTATCAAACTACCTACCTAGATTTTTTTGCCATAGAACCAACTATGCCAAGATGAACATAATGAAGAACCAGATGAATACCATGCACTTCCACAAGATCTCAAATCATCCTTGACCTCTGATAGGACCCATCATACATTCTCAATGCTTCATATCCATCCCTAATCATGTCAAAATTGAATATCAACCAACCCTACCTCAAGCATATTAGTATAAGCACATTGTACACTTTATCATTGACAATTAGACTATCAAGAGACTTCATCCACTCACCTAGACACCTTTATGACATCACTAAAAAATCTCCAAAACCCTTATCAACCCCACTTTATCATTTTTAACATAATATATAAATGAATCTCTCTAACCAGGTATTATAAAACATGTTGAATGATCTAATGTTACTATTAACATGTTCAAATCTCTATGCTATAATAGAAATTGCTTCTATAATTGACTATTGCATTTAGTTTAGATTATAAATTCATATGCACTAAAGGTTTTGATAATACATAAGATTATCTATTTATGAATAAATCACTACCACTTTCATCCAGTTTACTCATTATCTCTAAGTTAATTGTGATTTTTCTACATTAGCGATAGATTCAAACATCATTGCAAATTCACAATAATGCTATTACTGAAGGTAGGGATTAGCCACTATGTGGCCCTTGTTTGAGATGACCTTTACATCCAACAAGAATCCATGTGAGGGAATACATATAATTATAATATTTGGAAGAGAAAATTTATTGCTGAATATGTAGACCGAATAATTTTCTAATATTGGCCACATTTATAAAATATTTGGAAGGAAAATTTTATTTTTCTATAAGTAGACAAATTATTTAACAATACCCTTCATGTATTTAATATATTCTTCAAAATAAAATGAAATGTGTATTGTTTTTATGTCAAGAGACATTCTATAATGGTATTTTGGGTGGTGGTGGATTGTAATGTAGTGGGTGTTCACTTTTAATTTAAATTTTAAATTTGACATCTATTTGACCATCACTTATATATATTTTTTTTTATTACAAAATTCAATCAAAAATTTGTAATATATTGGCTATCCAGTGGAGTTTGGAGCCACTTTTTCTTATATAAGGAATATTTTGAGCTTGACACATTGGTATAGTTTGGTTGACATGATCTATCACTAACCAATAAAAAAATATGAAAAAGGTAATAAAGTTAAAACTAATTGTGGTTTGTGAAAAATCTAAGATAAGAGCCTTGAGATTGATATCTCTCAACATTTTTTAGATAAATGTATTTAAGATATCTATACTAGTTATTATTGCACCGAGAGGCATTCTAAAATAACATTAGGGGATGGTGGTGCATTGTAATGTTATGAGTGTGCTCACTTTTAATTTTAAACTTAAATATGACATCTATTTGACCATCGCTTTAGAATTTTTTCATTTATAAAAATGGACAACATTACTATACCATACTTGCATGATGTTGACCTTTTTTTATCTTTAGCCAATAGTTGTTCTAAGTAGCTTCTTTGTGGGGATGATGTCACTAATATCTTTTCCACTTATGTGATCGTGAACTTCTAAGATCATTGATTTGGCTTCCTTTGGACATATTAACAAGGTTTCATCACAACCCCTATGATAGAGGGCGCTACCAAGGAGGGTGAAATGCGAGGTACTTTGGATAAAGTATTCATTTTATTGATTGCATGAAGGATTGGAAAGGATGGTGTTGTCATGTAGGTGAGTGGATAGGTCATGCAATAAAGGGGAATTGGGACCAATAATCTCATGTTACATGGGACCAAGAGTAGCTCCAAGTTTGACAATTTTAATATTTTATTCTCTTTGATGGTGCCTTTGAAAATCAATCCAGGGTCATCCTATAATTGTACCAATAGAGGATTTTTTTATTTCCTTGTCCATTGATGCTCGATAAGGGTTTTCACCAATAAAATATTTTTCATTATTTTGATTTTGATTTCGGTATAATAGTTCCTCAAAGAGGTTCTCACTAGGGAAATTTGGATTATTTGTTTTTTTTGTTTTTTAAACTTTTGTATTCATTTTGATTTAGGAACTCTTCACATTCCCAAAAATAGGTATACATGTAAAGGTTGATTTCAAAACCTTGCATGTGATCACTTAGTGGGACGCCATCATGGGGTCCCTTGATTTTTGTGATTTATTCATCATTTTAAAAGAGATACAGTGGCATATTATCTTGTTGGTCATAATTAATAAGGTGAGGGTTTAAGAGGTTAGGATGAGTGGTAAAGATTTGGTGTCAATGAAGTCATTGGTAAGGATAACAAGGTCAATGAAGAGATTGGTGGCAACAAGGGTTTATAGAGATTAGGAATGAAACCTATTTTGATGTCAAATTAAGCTTCCTCAGAGATTATGGAAGTGTTATTGGCATCCTTATATTGATTAAATATCAGTTGTAACTGATTCTATGATATCTTTTGTTTGGCCATATGTGGATAGGATCTAGGATTCCTTGTTCTAGAACAACAAGTTCTCTACCTTTGTAACTCATGACTGTGTATATTATATTAGCTATGGGATACTTATTGCTTTGAAAACATATGGATAGGCCATCATCATATAAAAAGGAGTCACTGAAGCTTTCAATTTTATCATATACAAGAAGACCATACTTGATAAAATATGGGTGCCAAATTGATATGATGTTTCTTCTATCTTCTTGTTTATGGTGGTCCTACCACAACTTATCAAAGATACGAGTTTTAACATATGGAAAGAGTTTTGGATTTTGTTATATAAAATTACCTTGTTTATTTGATGCTTAATGATGGAGGTTTAGACACATAATGGGAAATTGGGTGATAGGTCAAAGATTGGTGGGTGGTCAAATACGGGTTGTTGGTCAAATATGGATTCATAAAAGACAGGTTGTTGGTAAAATAGTGACCCATAAGACATGGGTTATTGGTCAAAGATGAGATCATCAAAGAAGGGTTGAGATTGGGAGGTTTGGACATTATGACCTTGATTTGGGCATGTAGGATTTTGATTGTGCATTAAAAATGGATCTTATCATATCATAAATTGTTTATTTTTGGACATATATGCACTCTAATCTCAAGGAAGCGATGCTCCTTGGATTAGTGATGGTATGACATAATTAGTTGTTTTTTGGCTTAAGGGTTAGATTGGTGTTGGATTGTTGTGGCTCAAGGACTAGATTAATATTGAATTTTGGATAGTTTTATTGGTGGGGCTCAAGGGCCTAATTATTAGGGTGTTGATTAAGTGATTATTAGTTGTTTGATTGTTGATTTGTTGATTGATTGGATGATTGTTGCTTACTAGAATTGAACAAAGTGTTGATTATAGAATTTGGATGACTCAAGGGCCTAATGAGATTATTGACAGATGGATGATGGATTGGGTTAATTGTTGGAGTTTTGGTTGTTGGGGTTTTTGATGAGATTAGGATAAAGTGGGGTTTTATCAGCTTATGGGATTGATGGGTGAGGTATTTTTGACATGGTTGATGGTTGTTGGATTGATTAAAGAATGAAGGTTTGGATATCAAAGGATTGATAAGGGATGCAAGGCTGGCTACCTATTGGATTTGTTCAAAGATAGTTTAATTTTGGAAATGGGGTAGTTGAACTTATTTCCATTTGGGATTGAGATGGGGGATATCATGATTTGGATTGTAACTAGTGGATGGGATATCTTCTTGGTTAGAAAGACTAGTGAGATAGAATGGATTATCATAAAAATGGTTTGCATTGTTAAAATATATGTCAAATGGACTTTGATATCTTGTTCTAAATGTCATTGGTTTTGTTTATATTAGTTTAGGTTCAAGTTCATATAGTTAATTTTGAGTGGATAGGTGTTAGGTTCAATTGGATAAGATTAAGGCATAAGTGGATAGGATTTAGACGTAAGTGGACATGGTTTAGGTGTAAATAGATAAGGATTGGGTATGAATGGATAAGGTATAGGTTTTAATGGATAAGATTTATATTGAAGTGGATGAGGTTAGACGTAAATGGATAGGGTCTAGCTATAAATGGATATGATAAGGTTTAAGTGGATTTTAATTTAGATTGACATTAGATTAGTTTGGTTTAATGTGGATAAGGTTTAGTTAGGTTTTAAGTTAATATGTTTTAGGTTTTAATGGGTTTGGTGTGGTTAAATTGGTTTAACACAAGGGATAAATAGTAATACAAAAGCAATAAAAAGCCTAAATTAGTTAATTAGGTGTGTAACTAACTAGTGTCCCATAGATAATACTCTAAAGAGTATATTATGGATGGTCTTTGGGAATGATATGTTACCAACATCATTATTTAATGTGAGGATAGAGCCTCCTACTTTAGGTTTACATAGGGTTATCTAATGACATCCTCCATATACATTGATGTAGATTGAGGCCTGAATCCATAAGATAAGTCTGTTGTTGAAGTCCTATGTATTAGAGGATAAACCCCCTCACTTCATAGAAATCAAGGAAAATTGAAATTCTGCTTGGCCACTTACTATAACAAGTCTTTGGAATTTATATACCCCATAGAAACATGGGGTTTGTTTAACATTGGGTGATGAAATCCTAGTTGTTCGACCTTAGAAAATAAAAAATAAATAGATTGGTTGTTTTTTATTTCAAAGTTAACTTCATAGTGGAAGAAAATATCATACACAAACAATCTCAGGGAGGGGATAAAAAGAATAGTTGAGTCGTTTCTAATCCTAAAGATCACCTTTCAGCATAAGAGGGGAGCATATATGAAATAAAAATATGCACACACACTGATAAATAAATACACAAGAACAAAAAACAAGTCGATTAGCCTTAGATTAATGATTATTTGATTTAGAGTTTCTATTTTTAAACTCGGACAGGTGGGGTTGCAAAAATAGAATGTTAGTAGTTTTGATTGAATAGTATTTGATAAGCAATTCCTATTACATAAGAAGGTCAGGGGGATGAAAAATAACAAATATCAACCCTGCATAAAACCATATCCACCATGCCCACAAAAAAATGGGTTAGATAAAAACTAGAAAATTTCCCAATGAAATCAAATTTACTGATCTTAATTTTTTTTTGAAAAAAAATTAGTTACAATTTTGATGATATATTTCAAACATGATTTGGGTTTACAAAATTTTGTTATATTGTTCCTAGCCTAAAAAATCTCAAACCCAAAAATTAAAAAGAAAAAAAAAACTAGATCTTGAATAAAAGATATAGCCTTTTTACTAGTTGTATGTTTTTTAAAAAAAAACTTCAACTTTCTAATCAAGTATTATGGATTTGTCCCACTGGGTGTGAAAAATGTATGCAAGCTAAAACTTAAAGCCTAAACCAGAAATAAAATAAAAATATTCAACTTCTTTTTTAAAACTAACTAAACTTCTACCAATAGAGACCCTCTTTGTTTATGTAGAAGTTCTTGTGATTAAATTTGTATGTGGTTGCTCAAAATATATGCAAGATCTTAGAAGCATTTCAACAAAAATTCATTGCACAATGATTGAATGAATTAGATGAAAGATGGCGGTTTGATTTATAAATTTTTAGAGTAAGAGATCAATGATGGAGATCGATTTCTTGGATTGGAAACTTTTGCTTGGATGAAGATTGCCTAATTAGTTAATTGGATATGTTTCCATTTAGACTAGATTTTTGCTAATTTAGATAGGAGTGATAACGATTTAATTAATTTTATTCCAAATGGAGACTAATTTATCTAGCTAAATTGGATGTGCACACCAAGTTTCCAAAGTTGAACTCATGATGATATGACATGGAGGATGGTGAGGATAATTACTATTATTTATTTATTTTAAATTAATAAATGTGCATGGAATTTATTAGAATAATTAATTAATTAGTTAAAAATAATCAATTAATTAATTATTTAGAATGAGATATGTGCTCATGATAATGTTAGTGTGAAGTATGCTTAATGTCGCTTGTGGTGGTGTTATTAACTTTAGGATGAATTAATGTGAGGTGGATAATGATATTAATGATGGATTAGGATAAACTAGTAAATGATGAGTTAGACACTAATGATGGGTGAAAAAAAATTTGATGTTGAAATTAGGTTGTCTACAAATTTAATTAAAATTATTATATATTTAAAAATATAGAGTGATATTAATATTGATACACATATCCTCGATAAAGATTTTTTTTTAAAAAGACTCACTCTATAGGGTTCTATTGAATATTTCTTGATAAATAGGAGCCACGCATTTTTAAATGGTAAAATTTGAGCTATTACGAAAAAGAGAATTAAAATTTTCCACCACCAATTCGGAACTTTTATTCACATATCTCCTTTTACTTAGAGATTCTGAGTTTTGATAAAAATCTGAACCACTATTTATATTTGATTCCTATAAATTTTCACTTAAAATGTTTTAATTTATAATCATTAACATTTTATTGAAACATTTTTAAAAAGGGTGGTTGTAATGAGGGGCATGTGAATGGATATCTCTAAGAAATTCACAGTGAAAGTTACAGGACTAATTGTCCATGATCTCAAGAACTATAAGGATAAGAGCATGAAGGATGAGTGGGTTTTAATTTTTTTAATTCATCCAAAAAAGCTAAGGAGGTCACTAAAATATTAAGGCATGCCAATTTATTAGAGGCTTGGCTAGAGATATGTAAGCATGTCATGATGTATCTAACCATGGATTCTAAATTTAACCATGTCCACTCTCATCACTTCATTTTTCAAATCACTTTAAGGGAATTTACAAAACTAGTCTACCCTTCTTTCTTTTACACTCCCTGAAGGATTTAGTGGTAGTTTTTCAATAAAATAACAAGGTTTTTGTAGTCCACCAATCCCTCATCCTATTGATTTTTAAGAGTGCCTCTCCTGAGAGGAGCAAGGAGGTGACCCCAACCCCTGGCTCTTGCTCGAACTTGAAAAATATAAGAAAAGGCTGAAGTGTGATCTGTGCCATTTATTTTTGGGTGTATTCTTTTGTAGACCCAGGCCTCCTACTGTGTCCTAGGATGGATTCCATACTTGTTCAAAGTGGGTTTAATCTAATATGAACATTTTATTGAAACATTAGATTAAATGGCCTTGTTTTTCAAATAGATATTTTATAATAGTTTAATTAATTATTTGCATATCAATTAACATTTTAAACAAAAATATATATGATATTATGGTGTGTTGGATGGCATTTAGCATTCATGTTGTATGATTTGGTTAGGCATAATGAGATAGGAAGAAGATGTATAGTTAGGGTAGATGTTAATGATAATTATTTAGTATGATGTGTTAATGGATGAATGTTAGTGATAGATTAATGATTGTTTTTGGAAACGAATCCTTATGGATGTAGATCATTTATATTTGATGACTTACTTATGATCTTGTATTATAAATGTTTGAACAACCTTATTTTTCTATAACACATAATAGGATGCACCATGATTATTAAAAAATAATGATGTTACTATTGTAATATGCCATATAACTAACACAAATGCAATAATTAAGAAAAACACAAGAAAACAAGAAAAAACACGCACAAATCATAACAAAAGTATATGTGTTGTCCCTTATCAAGTTGAAAAACCCCACATTTTAGTGATCAGTGGTAAATATGGCTTTGTTGTGTCCTAAACAATGATATATGCGAAGAGGTTGGATTGAGAATGATATATCTTGATAAAGCTGGAAATGATTTACTTAGAATTGATCAAGGATTTTAACATGATGGAGGACGAGACAATTGATTTTTGGATTTGTATGGCTTCTCTATTATTTTTATGTGTTTTATTATTTTTGGATTTTTTCCTAGGTTTCTAATTTTTAGGGGTTTTAATATTGTTTGATTTTCTAATTTTGAAGGGTTTTTGGATTTTTTATATTTTTAATTTTTTTTAAAATTTTTGGTCAATGGTTATTTACAAGATTACTAACAATAGGAAAACCAAATTTATCATAAGAAATGGTAGTGGTGGTGGGTGAAATGGTGGAAGGATTAGGGATAGAAGGGGTGAGGATTTAGGATGGGATATCCAAGGACCACATCCCATGAGAAAAAAAGGTCTTTTTGATGTCACTCTATAGTGTGTTCTAAAGAGGGTATACCAAGATGTTTTCAAAACATGTCTCAAGATTTCCTCCATGTCATTATCAAGGTCAAAGGTAATGAGATAGATATGCATGATGGACATGATGGTATGGCTAATAGAGCTGGTTAGGGATGTCAATAGATGGATGGGGTGAATCTATCCCTAAGTGTAAAGGTACTTGTATACAATTACACATGACACCTGAAATTGGTTTTCATTATGGTGCTTGTTCAAGGCACCATAAAAATGTATTTCATCTTTGGACGATTATCTCTCTTTATTTTTTGATATTTTTTAAAGTTTATTGTCAAATAAAGTATGGAATCATTTGAGATTCATGGTGTTGACCCTTTTTATCTTCAATCTATACTTATTCTAGGCAATTTCCTTTCAAGGACAATGTAACTGATGTGTGCTCCATTTATGTCATCATGGACTTATTTGATCATTGATTTAGCTTCCTCTAAACATATTAACAAGGTTCTATCATAACCGCTATTATAGAGGGTGATGCCAAGGAAGGTGAAATGGGAGGTACTTTGGACAAAGGATTTATTTTGTTGATTGTGTGAAGGATTAGGAAGGATGGTGTTGTCATGTAGGTGAGTGGATAGGTCATGGTTCCAAGGGGAATTGGGACCAACTATCTCCTATTACATGGGACCAAGAGTAGCTCCAAGTTTCATGATTTTAAGATTTGCTTCTACATTGATGGTGTCTTTGACAAGCAATTTAAGGTCATCCTAAAACTGTGCCGACATAGGAAAAAGTTTGATTTCCTTGTCCATTGATGCTTGGGAAGGGTTTTCACCAATATAATCTTTTTCATTCTTTTGATTTTGATTTTGGTACAATAATGCCTCTAAGAGGTTCTCACTAGGGAAATTTTATATTTTTGACTTTTGGATTCATTTTTATTTAGTAACTCTTCATGTTCCCAAAAATAGGTAGATGTGTAAAGTTTTATTTTGAAACCTTGCATGTGATCACTTAGTGGGATGCCATCATAGGGTCCCATGAATTTTGTGATTTATTCATCATTTTTAAAGAGATACAATGACATGTTATATTTTTGGTCTCAATCGATAAGGTGAGGGTTTAATAGGTGAGGATGAGTGGTAAGGATATTGGTGTCAATGAAGGGATTGGTACAGATAGTGAGGTCAATGAAGAGATTAGTGGGAACAAGATTTTTGTAGAGACTAGGAATGAAACTTATTTTGATGTTAGATGAAGATTGTCAGAAGTCATAGAAGTGTTACTGACATCATTATATTTATTTCTAATGGGTTTGTAACTCGATTTAATGACATCCTCTATTTGGACAGATGTGGATAGGCTCCAGGATTCCTTGTTCATGAAGACTAAGTCCTCTACCTTTGCAATTCATGACTTTGCACATTATATTAGCTATGGGATACTTTTGTTTTGAAAACATGTGGCTAGCCCATCATTTTATAATAAGGAATCATTCAATCATTCAATTTACTTATATACAAGAAGGCTAGATTTGATAAAATATGGGATGCCAAACTAATATGATGTTGCTTCTATCTTCCTATTTATGGTGGTCATGCCATGACTTCTCAAAGGAACAAGGAATTTTTCCATATGGAAAGTGTTTTATATTATTTTGTTTATAAGCACCTTATTCATTTGATGCTTAGTGATGGAGGCTTCAACACATAATGGAAGATTTAGTGATAGGTCAAAGATTGGTGGGTGGTCAAAGATGGGTTGTTGGTCAAAGATGGATTTGTCAAAGATGGGTTATTGGTAAAATATGGGATCATCAAAGATTGGTTGTTAGTCAAATATGGGCTCATCAAAGATGGGTTAGAATTGGGAGGTTTGGATATTGTGACCTTGATTTTGGCATAGAGGATTTTGACCGTGAATTGAAAATACATATTGACATATCCTCAATGGTTGATTTTTGGATGCAAATGCACTCTGCTCTCAAGAAAATGATGTTCCTTGGATTAGTGATGGTAGGACATAATTGGATTTTTGTGGTACAATGGCTAGATTGGTGCTGTATTGTTGTGTCTTAGTGACTGGATTAGTATTGGATAGTTTTATTAGTGCAACTCAGGGCATAATTGTTAAGGTGTTGATTAGGTGAATGATTGGATGATTGTTTTTATTAGGATTGTTGCTTGTCAAAAAAATTCTAGAATTGAGTAAAGTGTTGATTCTAGGATTTGGACAGTTCAGAGGCTTGATGGGATTATCGATAGTTGGATGGTGGATTGGGTTGATTATTGGAGTTTTGGGTTGTTGGATTTTTTTGATGAGGTTAGGATAAAGTGGGGTTTTATCAACTTAGGGGCTTGAAGGGTAAGGGATTTTTTACATGGTTGATGGTTGTTGGATTGATTATAGGATGACGGTTTGGATGTTGAAGGATTGATAAGGGATGCAAGGCTGGTCACTTGTTGGATTTGGTCAAAGAGAGCTTGATTTTATAAATGGTGTGGTTGAACTTTATTCCATTTGTGGGTTGACATGGGGGATATCAGGATTTGGATTGTAACTAGTGGATGGGATATCTTCCTAGTTAGAAAGACTCGTACGATATAATGGATTATGATTTAAAAAGGGTTTTTATTATTAAAATCTAGGTCAAATGGATTTCAATATATTGTTTTGAATGCCATTGGTTATGTTTAGATTTGGTTTAGTTTATTTTAGGTTTGAGTTGATAGAATTAAGTTTGAGTAGTTAGTTGTTAGGTTCAAATGGATAAGATTAAGGTGTAAATGGATAGGATTTAGATGTATGTGAATATGGGTCAAGTGTAAATGGATAAGGATTAGTTGTGAATGGATAAGATCTAGGTTTAAATGGATAAGATATAGGTTTAAGTGGATGAAGTTGGATGTAAATGGATACGATAAGGGTTAAGTGGATTTTAATTCAGGTTGACATTGGACTAGTTTGATTTAATGTGGATAAGTTTTAGTTAGGTTTAGAGTTAATATGTTTTGGGTTTGAATGGGTTTGGTTTGGATAAATTGGTTTAACACAAGGGAATAAATAGTAACACACAAGTAATAACAAGCCTAAATTAGTTAAGTAGGTATGTAATTGACTAGTAGTCTACAGATACTACCCCAAAGAGTATGTTGTGGGTGATCTTTGGGAATGCTATGTTCCTAACATCATTTTTTGATGTACGACCAAAGGCTCCTAAATTATGTTTATGTAGGGTTATCTAATGACATCCTCTATATACCTCGATGTACATTGATGCCTAAATATATGAGACAAGGTTATTATTGAATGCCTAGGTATTAAAGGATAAACCCCCTCACTTCATAGAACTAGGGGAATACTAAAATTCTACCTAGCCACTTACTACAACAAGTCCTTGAAATTTATATACCTTGTTGGAACATAGGTTTTGTTTAATATTGGGTGATGAAACTGATCCAGGTGACAATTTAGGTGGTATAACGAGTGCCAAGATGTGGCGATACAATGGACTATGGATGCCGAAGCGGTTGTTGTAAGGCCCCAGAGCGGGTGGCTGGTAGACTAGGTAGGGTTGCGCGTAGCTCTGTATTGTTCTAAATCTTGGATGCTAAATTGTCGAGTGATAGTTAATTCCTCAAATTTTGTATTGCTTTAAATCCTCGCCCGTTATGTCCTCGAGCTCTGTATTGTTTTATGTCCTTAAGCTCTGTATTGTTTTAAATTTTTGAAGTCAAATTGTTGGTGACAATTATTTCCTCGAATGCTGTATTGTCTTAAAGTCTTCACCCATTAATTCCTCGAGCCACCCAATCTCCCGTGAGGTAATATGTATAAATGAAGAACTTCCCAAAATGGGGAGGCAGACATCTCTTCTCAGAGATAAGCATATATTTGTATCTGCAAATTTTTTATTCAACAAAACATCTCTTTCCAGAGATAGCGTTATTTGAATTGGATTGTTCTTATTTCTAAATTATCTTTCGACCAAAGCTTTTGAGTTTTGGATGAGTGGTATCAGAGCGGTTTGTCTTGAGAGTGTATGATCTTGAGGATGAGGTCAGGATACAAGAAACTTGGGTGGGAAGAAACAGAGATTCCAAATTTTCCACCTGTTCGCTCCAAATGACTTCAAATGGCAGACAACACCGAGACATCCAATACTTTCAAGGAAATGGTGAATGAATCACTCCAATGGCAACAAGCGTAGATGCTACAACAATTTGCTCAAATTCTTCAAACACTTTTGATGGGAAATTTTGGCTCTGCAACTACATGTCCTGGCTCGTCATTGAGGGAACTTCCTTTCGGTGCCCCAGTGCCCTTCAAGGTTCAGGTAAATTTTGATATTCCCACATTTGAAGGCAAAATCAATACTGATGTAGTAGAAAATTGGTTAGATCAACTGTCTTCCTACTTCTCTGTAAATAAGTTCACCGATGGAGAAAAGATCACTTTTGCTCTTTTGAAATCATCATTGCCTGTGAAAAACTAGTGGGAAGTGTACAAAAAGAGGTTTAGTACAGAGCTCATTGGCCTTGGGGTGGAACCTACCTAGGATGATTTTATGGAAGCAGTGAAGGAAAAATACTATCCCCTCAGAGCATATGATGATCTGTATATGGAGTGGTAGTAACTTCACCAAGGTAAGGAAAAATTTGTTCAAGATTACACTGACATTTTTCATTCTCTATCTACGAGACTGGGCATCCAAGAAAGTGAGAAACACAAGGTTCTCAAATATCATGGTAGACTACAATGGTACATATGGGGAGAAATGGAACTCTTCAATTTGGAAACCATCGATGAGGCATACAAGTTCACAGTAAAGATTGAGTAGAAGCATGGAAGAATGGATATAAAGAATCAGTCTTCAAAATGGAAAAATGATAAAGAAGGTCAAACATGAGGCTAAAATTGGAAGCAAAAGGAAGGAAAGACGGGGAAGTGGTGTGGTTATCACAAATCTGGAACTCACTCCAAAGAAGAATGTCGAGCTATCAAATCACTGCTTTCTGAGTCACCATCCTCAACATCTACTACTCCACCTCATACAAACCCTACAGTCGAAGAGGTTGAAGAAGAGATTATAGATGTTGATCTTGAAGCCATTGTAACTTCATCACAAACACACGATGAGATGCTAGATGACAAGGAAAGGTTGTTTCAATCTAAGTTATGGGTGAAAGGTAAGCCTCTGCATTTCCTTCTTGATAGTGGAAGTCAAAAGAATTTAATCTCTACTAATGTTGTGAAAAGCCTAAATTTGGCCATGAAGCCTCACCCAAAATCATACAGTATTGGATGGTTGAGTCCAGGGAGAAACCTCCGTGTCACCCACCAATGTCTTCTCTCATATGAAATACAACCTTTCCATGATGAGGTCTTATGTGATGTGGTCAATATACATGTTTGTGATGTAGTCTTTGGTCAGCCATTCATGTATGATCGACATGGTATATACGAATCAAGAAATAGAAGGTCACTCTCACTCTTGGAACACGGGCTACAGGGTACCAAAAGTACCACCTTCTACATCTGTCTCTCTGATTAGTGCCAAGAAATTTGTTCTCATGGTGGTCAAGCCACAGGAATCCAAAAGGGCTGATGTTATAGCCATGACTACATAAACATCACAATAGAAGCAAATAGATACCGGGTTGAAGAAGTTCACGACCTTCCATCCACAGACTGATGGTTAGACAGAAATGGTGAACAATCAGGCCCCACATAGTTCCATAAACCACAGTCCCTTCCAAGTGTGAATCAAGAATCAAATCAAGACACAACTACCACACCTGAAGGGGAACATTGATGCAATGGGGACCATTGCTTTTCAAGAAGGGAAGAATGATCTAGGTGACAATTTGGGTGGTATAACGAGTGCCAAGATGTGGCGGTACAATGGACCGCGGCTGTCGAAGCGGTTGTTGTAAGGCCCCGGAGCAGGCGGCTAGTGTCAGGTAATCTAGAACAATAAACATGCTCTAATACCAACTGTTAGGAATCGGAAGCACACAATTGATTACCTTTGTATTAGCAACTTAATATGCAAAAATTAACTAGAATGCACAAGTAACTAGAATTCAGAAATAACACAGAATATGAGAGACAATGCACAATTCTATTAATACTCTTCCAAAAAAGAATTACAACCAAGAAGATGCCACAGTTCTTCTTCACCTTACAGAGGATTCCCACACCTCAAGTGTACAGTAATTCACCTTCAAGAGCTCACTCTCTCAATTACGATCCCAACACTCAACTCAAACACAGAGTTGGTGTTCACCTCCAACCAGTCAGTATCCACTACTGCCAGTACATCGAGTATACACACATACTCAACCGAGTACACAACATACTCCAAGTAGATATCCCATGATCTTACTTATGGAAGGATCTACCTTGCCTTCCTCTTTGCTTAATAACTGAGTACACACCATACTCCAAGTAGATCCTACCTGATCTTGCTCCCTGTTATGTTGTTGTCACCTTGATCTTGCTGCCACCTATAGATCAACCTGGTTCTGCACACCTGCAAACTTTAGACCTCACACACACATACACCTGTAGATCAATGATCTTACTTACCATGCAGATCCCAAACGTGGCCTTGCACACCTACTGACCAAGATCTTACATACATGAAGAATCCTTTTGATTCTCCAAACCAGCACCCACACTTAGCACTATGGCACTAGGAGAAACACACCTTGCTCTCTTCACACACAGAAGGAGCTAATATTTGCTCTCTTACTCTCTAGCACAAATTACAATACAACCCATGAGTCTATTATATAGATCTCATGCAAACAATAATTAGACACCTCATTACAATAATTAGATCCGTAGCTCAAGACTAAAAGTAGCCTTCTTCATGCAAACAACCGGTTCATTAACGAACTATTCGTGCAACTGACAGTTCCAAAACCGCACAGGCGATCGATGTCGGTCCCTGTCTGCCTGGGGATGACCGATGTTGACTGATCTCTGATCGTCATCGATAGCTTCCTGTCTCCACTTGACTGATGTCAGTTGGCCTGACCGATGCCGGTGATTGTGACACTTAGCACCCTCCTCCAATGTCTGCATCAGTGAAGCTTTTAGCTCCACAACCTAACAATCTCCCACTTGGAGATAAATAGCTACATTGTACTTGTACCTGTACACTATCTAATCTATTTCCTGGCTTGTATCCCTCTTCAAGATCAATCCTGAAGACCACCCACCACACAGCCTGTGGTGCACCTCCTATCATCCAAGTAACCTGCCACATCCAAACCTACAAACCCATGTAGTGAAGTCCTGACCCTGCATAGCATGTATACCTACTACTGGTCCCTCTTAAATACCTGAGAACCCACTTCCCTGAATTGGCTCCTAACTCTCTGATAGCTCCCATTGCTAGGGAAAACTTAGGTATATACCAGACCTCATGTGATTTCAGACACTGAACTGTCTAGCCCTTGGTGTGCTCCAGTTCTGCATCTTGCGTATTGAACCTCGCCAATACCTGATTCAGATCAGCTCCCACTGGAGACAAAATCAACCTGTGATCTTCCATGTCTCTCATGCCAAATAATTTCACTGTTCCAAATTCCTCATGACATGCCACTGAACTAACCTTACCCTTAGCCCAACAAAACCCTGTATGTCTGAACCTGCACCAAGCTCATCCTCCACAAACAGTAACAGGATAATGTCATGACCATCATCCACCTGGTAAGACAAACACAATGGTTACAATGACATTGACTAAAGCCCTGCTTTGTCATCCACCTGTCAAAACCTGTACCACTGTCCTGCAGCTTCCTCAAGACCATATGACCTAGCCTTCCGTCTCACGTGTCCATTCTCTCTATTCTTTAACTAAGGTATCCATTCATCTTTCAGTGCTTTCTTCCAACTGGCAACCCTACCAAATCTCTCATTTAGTTCTGCATCTTATTCATGCCATGCTCCCACTGTTTCCTGGATCCTTCCTGCTTTGCAGTGAGCAATGAGTATAAAGAAGAGGAACAACAAATTTGAGGCTTACTTACCCTTTTAGTCCTCCATATGGGCGTTTGAGACTCCTTGATAGCTTGTTGTCTGCCCAAAATCCGTTACAGTGACCGACATCAGTCACCACACAATCTGCATCCGATCGACGTTGGTTCCATGTGACTGTCCTTTCTATTGATGCCAATTTTTTGACCGACATCGATCTTACCTGGTCACTGACATCGGTTCTATGACCGATGTCGGCAGCCACCCTGCCCAACACCACCGACTCTAGTCTACACATGACCAACATCAACACCTGTCTGTTTGACGCCGGTTCCATTTGACCGACGCCGGTAATTGTGTTCACCTGTGAGTGATGAATTTTTACTTGCGAGCTCTCCATGGATCAAAACCTTATCCAAACCACCTTGCTCAGAGATGCCCAGCCTTCTCCACTGATCTCTGTCTGTCATCTCCTCCAGAAACACCAAGGCTTTCAAGTTCTTAAGTCTGTCAAACACATCTGACTTCCTCTTAAGAACATGCATCTCCTTTTTGCTCATGTGACCAAGCCTAAAAAGCCATGTCTTCGCAACAGAAGAAGAATCAGTAATATAAGCAAGTAGATAAATAGTACCTGCTTTCTTACTACACGCTAATTCAAGTGTATCCACTGTGAGAGTTCTTGTGCATCTCTCATCACCCAACTTTCCTGAAGAAATTAGCCACATCTTCAAGATCGGGACTTGCATGACCTCCTTCAACACCCATGTGTTGGTTGCCTACAATTTCAGCTTCACTTCCCCTTTGCCAATACTTTGACAAGGCTCACCAACCCCTCTAATTGGGGCTGCATAGAAAGAGGCAACAAAATCTATAGAACAAGATTTTACTTTATCCAAGAAACATCCCAGAGCATCCTGTGCAACAACACCTGCAACATCTACTTCTTTAGTTCCTTCATGCTGATCTGCTACCAACCAACAATCTTTCTTTACCTGCTCTTTCTTTGCATAACACCGTAATTGACCATTCGTGCCTTTGAATTCCTCAATTCTTAGTGTACTTACTTCTATCGTTGCTATACTCCCACTCAATCAGAAACCCCTGAGAGTGACCTGTAATCAAACACAAACATGTTCCCTGCAACCTTAGCTCTGATACCACTTGTCAGGTAATCTAGAACAACAAACATGATTTGATACCAACTGTTAGGACCCGGAAGCACACAATTGATTACCTTTGTATTAGCAACTTAATATGCAAAAATTAACCAGAATGCACAAGTAACTAGAATTAAAAAATAACACAGAATATGAGAGACAATACACAATTGTATTAATACTCTTTCAGAAAAGAATTACAACCAAGAATATGCCACAGTTCTTCTTCACCTTACAGAGGCTTCCCACACCTTAAGTGTACAGTAATTCACCTTCAAGAGCTCACTCTCTCAATTACAGTGCCAACACTCAACTCAAACACAGAGTTGGTGTTCACCTCCAACCTGTCAGTATCCACTACTGCCAGTACACCGAGTATACACACATACTCAACCGAGTACACAACGTACTCCAAGTAGATCTCCCATGAACTTGCAACAACCTGCAACTCAAATGATCTTACTTATGGAAGGATCTACCTTGCCTTCCTCTTTGCTCAATAACCGAGTACACACTGTACTCCAAGTAGATCCTGCTTGATCTTGCTCCCTATTGTGTTGCTGTCACCTTGATCCTGCTACCACCTATATATCAACCTGGTTTTGCACACTTGCAAACCTCAGACCTCACACACACATACACCCACAGATCAATGATCTTACTTACCATGCAGATCTCCAAACATGGCCTTGCACACCTACTGACCAAGATCCTACATACATGAAGAATCCTTCTGATTCTCCAAACTAGCACCCACACTTGGCACTGTGGCACTAGGAGGAACACACCTTGCTCTCTTCACACACAGAAAGAGCTAATATTTGCTCTCTTACTCTCTATCACAAATTACAATACAGCCCATGAGTCTATTATATAGATCTCATGCAAACAATAATTAGACACCTAATTACAATAATTAGATCCGCAGCTCAAGACTAAAATTAGCCTTCTTCATGCAAACAACCGGTTCGTTAACGAACTGTTCATGCAACCGACAGTTTCAGAACCGTACAGGCGACCGGCATCGGCCCTTGTCTGCCTGGGGGTGACCGACGTCGATCGATCTCTGACTGTCGTTGGCAGCTTCCTATCTCCACCTGCCCGACATCGGTTGGCCTGACCGACGCTGGTGACTATGACACTCAGCACCCTCCTCCAATGTCTGCATCAGTGAAGCTTTTAACTCCACAACCTAACAGCTAGTAGATCAGGTAGGGCTGCATGTAGCTCTGTATTGTTCTAAATCTTGGATGTCAAATTGTTAGTTGACAGTTAATTCCTTGAATTTTGTATTATTTTAAATCCTCACCCGTTATGTCCTCGAGATCTGTATTGTTTTAAATTTTGGAAGTCAAATTGTCGGTGACAATTATTTCCTCGAATGTTTTATTGTCTTAAGTCTTCACTCGTTAATTCCTCGAGCCACCCAATCTCCCACGAGATAATATGTATAAATGAATAACTTCCCGAAATGGGGAGGTAGACATCTCTTCTCAGAGACAAGCATATATTTGTATCTACAAATTTTTAATTCAACAAAACATCTCTTTTCAGAGATAGCGTTATTTGAATTGGATTGTTCTTATTTCTGAATTATCTTTCAACCAAAGCTTTCGAGCTTTGGATGAGTGATAGCAATAGAAGGACTGGCCGTCACGCCAAAAGCCCCAGAGTGATTTGGGTCCTCTTCCAGACCCCTATATGGCCAGTCATCAAAGCACCCGAGGCGATTCCTGATCGGACACGTGGCGTGCGATAATTGCCTCAGTGGGGAGACGTATCCCTGAGAAGGGATGTGGATCATGCCCACTAGCTTTCATGGGTCTCAACCTCGAGACCTAGCTCTGATATCACTCATCCAAAACTTGAAAGCTTTGGTCTAAAGATAGTTCAGAAATAAGAACAATCCAATTCAAATAACGCTATCTCTGAAAAGAGATGTTTTGTTGAATCAAAAATTTGCAGATACAAATATATGCTTATCTCTGAGAAGTGATGTCTGCCTCCCCATTTCGGGAAGTTATTCAGTTATACATATTATCTCGTGGGAGATTGGGTGGCTCGAGGAATTAACGGGTGAAGACTTAAGACAATACAACATTCGAGGAAATAACTGTCGCCGACAATTTGACTTCCAAAATTTAAAACAATACAGAGCTCGAGGACATAACGGGTGAGGATTTAAAGTAATACAAAATTCAAGGAATTAACTGTCACTTGACAATTTGGCGTCCAAGATTTAGAACAATATAGAGCTACGCGTAGCCCTACCTGGTCTACCAGCCGCTCGCTCCGGGGCCTTACAACAACTGCTTCAGCAGTAGTGGTCCATTGTACCGCTGCATCTTGGTGCTCGTTATACCACCCGAATTGTCGCCCGGATCAGAAACCCCAATCGCTCGACCCTAAAAAATAGTAAATAAATAGATTGATTGTTTTTGATTTACCAAATCACTTCATAGTGCAAAATAAGAGCATAAATAGACCAATCTCAAGGAGGAGATAAACAAAAGATAGTTGAGTCATTTATAATCCTAAAGATCAGCTTTCAACGTAAGAGGAGAGCATACATGAATTCAAACTACTCATGCACATAAATAAATAAATACATAAGAACAAAAAACAAGTTAAAATTGCTTTAGAATGATGATTAGTTTTGATAAAAATCTGCATTTATTTACATTTAATTCTTATAAATTTTTCCTAAATAAATTTTATCATAAAAGAATTATAATTTAATTAGAACATTAAATTGGAAAAGGTTCCCAAATTATAATAATACTGAATGATAAATTTCAACAAACTCTCCTTCATAAAACTATATATATATATATATATATATATATATATATATATATATATATATAAATATATATAAATCGATAAAAAGAATGATTTATTATCCCAATCATAAAAATACAAATCTCCACATCTCCTATACATAAAATGAATCTCCCTCGGGTGTTAAAAAACAAATTCAGAATGTAACCTTAACTCGTAGTAAGTATTCTGAGAAGGGATTTTGCAATTGCTGCACTTTATCCTTCGGCAAAGCAGCAGGCTAACGTGGCTGCCTACTTAGCAGCTCAAAAGTTGTCTGTAAATATTTTATATTTAGCCTAGAGTTGTCTTAACATGTACTGTAAATATTTTATATTTAGCCTAGAGTTGTCTTAACAATGAGAACATTCCTCTCTGCTATGTCCAGTTTGGCAGCTTATTTCTTATAATGTATGAAAAATCTTTTCACTGTTTAATATATTTGGCATACACTTCAAGTATACTTTGCACTTTGAGCAACTGTTACTGTATACCCTCCAACATTTCATTGTGGAGGGTTTAGTACGGTCTCTCTATGTTGATAAGACTTTTCCCTGCTTGATGTAAAGTGGATTTATAGTTTATTTTAAGTATCTATTTTTAGATAAATTATGTTAATATTTTTGAATCAATTTTCTAGATTATATTTTATGATTCAGTTTCGTTTAATTTTTGTCTTGCTAATAGATTATAATTTATGATAAAAAATGTTGATACAGTTTATCATTTTATTCTCATTCAGATAATGAATTATGGACTCTGATTCTAAATAGAATTTGATCCGAAATATTGTTTCAAAAACATTGACAGAATTTATCATTCAATTTTCATCTTAATGATGAATCATAAAATATCAAAACATTAATTCAAAAACTCACAAAATTTATCCATAAACACACTCATTACTACATAAACTAAAAGAATTATTAATTTTATTACTTTTATATGTATTAATTTTTATTAGTATAATAATATTAACTATATATTATGACTATCAAGAAAATTTATGTTGAGAGATCACTTGTTATAAATGACAAGACATGATGATAAGCAGAAACAAAATATAAGAGAGAACAAAAGTCGGAGTGAGCAAAAGTCAAAATTCAATTTCATGATTTTCTATAGATAAATATAAATTGAATACAAATTTATTTTTTTAATGGATAATGATGCATATATATAAAATTTTGATTATATTTATTAACTAAAAAATAATTATATTATTATGATCAAAAATTTTACATTTTTACAATTTATATTATTACAAAAAAATTAGAAAAAATTCACATAAAAAATTATTAATATTTAATGTTTCAAATCATTTTTTTAACTTTTTATCAAAAAATATAAATTGATGTAAAATAATAATATCTAACACCTCTAAAAATAAATAAATTCTTTTACATTCTTTATTTACTACATACATATATTTCCACGATTATCCCCACACAAATTTAAACCAAATATCATATTGAAAAAGTGCAAAAGTTTAGAGGATTCTTCATAAATACTTAAAACTTACAAAATGCATTAAGATTGTTTATAAACCAAATGTAACGAATAGTTCACCTCTTCCAACATGTTAGAAATGCCAAATGAATTCTTTCTTATATTTTTTTCCTTATCAAATGAACTTCCTAATGTGTCGTTTTCTTATCAAAATCTCTTACACTTTATATCTTGTTTTCTTTTAATATTTATTTTTCATCATTTTAATTTTTAAAATTATGTGTTCATTTTATTTTTGTAAATTCAAAATAGATCTTAAAAATAAAAATAATAATGTTTAAAATAAATTCATATATTCCATATATTTTTAATGAAGATTAAAATTTTAATATATATTGTTTACATTTATAATAGGCGTTTAAATTTCCACATATAAAATAAATTGAAAAAAAAATAATTTAAATAAATTAAAATTTATTAAATAATAAAATATTATGAAATTTATCAATAATGAATATTTAAGTTAACTTCTTAAAATATGAAATTAAACTATTTTTAGATCATTGACTAAAATATTATTCAAATTCTGGTTTGTGATTTGAATTAGCATTAGATTATCTAACAAACCCTCTACACTTTCAAATAAATATATCAAATGACAAGATATTTTATCGAAGATCACACACTTTAATGCTGACAACTTAAACTACCGAATCCTATAAATTAGACAAGAACTTTTTACCCTTTGAAAAAAATAAAAAATCAAAAAACTGAGTTAAATTTAAAATGATATTTGAATGTCCATTTATATTAAATTTGATCATTCCCTCAAAAAGTTCCATAAACAAGAGGTTGTGTCACTTTGAGTGCTTTTTGAAGTTGCTTTTGTGAGGCATATTACTGTCATTCAATTCTGAAACTAGTTTGTAGCATCCTTCTTTCCAAGTTAATCAAATACTAATATATTATTTTTGTGTTCATATGATCTATCATATTGTCTTCAATGATTTGGAAAATCATTTCTCATGCGATTAGGTTTCTTCAATAAAAATTATAATATAAGGGTATCATCATCATCATCATCATCATCATCATCATCATCATCATCATCATCATCATGGGTGTCAGTCACTATAAACTTCAATCCATTATGTAAATGTAAGGATAGGAATTTTAAATTTAATAAAAGTTGTCAATACACTCAACCCCACTATCAAGTCTCACTTTTACATTCAATTAAAAAATTTATAATTAATATTATAAAAATTATATATATGCAAAATGAATGATATGACATTATACTCCTTCATATCAAATCAATACAAAATAAAATTTAAAATACAAACGATATTTATTTTATTTTATTAAAAAAAAAAATCAAAATGTACTTTATAAATTACATGCTAAAAGGATATATGTCTTATGTTCCAAAGAGAGAGTTTGAAGGATCCACCAGACGAATATCCTCAATTTAAGGATTTTCTTCTTTCCTACGTGTTATTTAATAGGCCCATTACATCCAACAAGAATCCATGTGAAGGAATATATCTAATTAGAATATTTCTAAATGTGTAGATCAAATAATTTGATGATACCGGCCACCTTTATAAAATCTATGGAAGGGGAATTTTATTATTCTACAAGTTGCCAAGTGATTTAACAATATGTTTATTAGTTTCTTTAAAATGAAACGTGTATTTTTTTTTTAATGTCAAGAGATGTTATATAATAATATTTGGGATGGTGGTAAATTTTAATATAATAAATATTTATTTTTAATTTTAATTTTAAATTTGATATTTCTTTGATTATATATATATATATTTATAAAATTTAATCAAAAAATTATTATATATTGATTATACAATAAAGTTTAGAGTTACTTTTTTTTTTCCTAGAAAGATTATTTTGAATTTGTCACATTAATGTAATTTGATTGATATATCAATAAAAAATTATTAAAAAAGTAATGAAATTAAAAATAATAATAATATATAAAAAATTTAAGAGAAAAATCTTGAGATCAATATCTTTTAGATAAATATATTTAAGATATCTATATTAATTATTATTGTATTAAAAGGTATTCTACAATAGTATCAAAGGGTGGTAGTGCATTGTAATATCATGAGTATGTTCACTTTTAATTTTAATATCTATTTGATCATTATTTTAGAATTTTTTTCATTTAAAAAAGATAGATATGTTAAAAGTTGATCAACATTATTATATCATATTAATTTTTATTAAAACATATTTTTAGGAGTCAACAATATTAAATTTTATAAACTTAAAATACATATTTTTAAATTTTAGTCCACCCTCTACCATCACACATTAGTTTTCTCTTTTTTGATATGTTAAAATTATAAATTTATAAGATTATATCATTAAGATCATGCATAACATAAAATTTCATTTCTTTTTGTTTCATATAATGTCAAGTTTAACTAAGATATTTACTTTTCGGTCTATGCAATAAAATTGGTTATATTTATTTAAGTTTTAATGTTAATATGTGTTTGTAAGGAATCATTTTTACTGACATTGAAGACTCCAAAGTTTATTTTGAGTGTCGTTATAGCTAGACTCTCAAAATTTATTTTGTGTTTAGGTTTGTAAATTAGATTTGATTGATGTACAATCATGAATTTATGTACAATTATTTGTAATAAATTATAATCAAAATATTTTGTAGATGTAATATAAAAATTGAGCACACCAAACTATTTAAAGATAATATATATTTCCTTAGTGTTTCCATCTTTCACTATAATTTACATAAGCAATATTGAATAACAAAATTTTTTAGACCTAATCAAATTAGATGTATCATATAATACAATTTAAAAACTTGAATGTTCATTAAGTGAAGTTTATTGTAAATGAATTTGGAGTGAACACAACTTTCTAAAGTCATATTCAATCCTCATAACTATTCATACCAATGATAGGCAAATGCCCTATATATAATTATTGGATGCAACTATATGTATCTTAGAAAATATGTGTAACTAAATAAATATAAACTGAAACAAGTTAATTTAATTTAAAAAATTAATAATTAAATATTATATTAATTAATCTTTTTATTTTTATATATTTATTTTTTTAATTAATATATATTTTAAATAAATTTATATAAAATATGTTGAAAAATATCATTTCTATAAGTATCCATTCTATTTTTTTCATAAATTCAAAATCATATTAACATCTCAAAAGTAATATATCTTAACATTTGTTATCCATAAACATTTAGGTTGGTGTTGATTAACATTTCCCATTTTAAACTAAGCTAAAACATTTAAACTATAACCATAATCTATGCCAATATAAATGAGTTTTAAATAAAGTTATATAATGTCCTTCCTAATATTAACAATTTCTAAGCTTCCACAAAATGTCACGGACGATAAAAATTGGATTAAATTTGAATGAAAGATTTAAATAATAGGATATTTCAAATTATACTATGTGATCTATTATTTGAATGATAATAAAACAACGGGTGTTTCTTTTTATATTTGTTAGAT